>VCII01000211.1:0-69414 GCA_006030095.1 Triplophysa siluroides | reverse complement strand
CACGCAGGACATCACAGAGGGAGAGGAACTCTGGATTTCAATGAGAGTTGGATCGATGCTAAAAGAAGCCGAGCTGCAACGGTTCTCTAATGAAAGGGAATTCTGGGAAATGTATTGAACCGGTGATGTGGTCATTTAGACGCACCTGATCTAAAAATGTTAAACGGCTAATTGGTGATGGGAGGCTGAAAACAGCGGAGAGACCTCAGGAAGCATACATTATCGGACAGAACTCACTGACCCCCTCCATCTAAAATCTCTCTCACACACACATTCAAACAAACCTTTTCTCTGTCCCCGTGTTGCCAAGTCTCTCCCCCCTACCTCTTTTTAGAAAAAGGGATAAAGTTTCCTAACAAAGGCCATTTTTGTCTACCTCCACTATTTGGGAAACTTGACACCCGTCACAGTAACCTAGCTTTCCGAATTTACATTATAGAGAGGCAGAGAGCAGGGTGATATCATCAGCATTTGTAGCTGTATTATGTTTATTTTTATATGTTACGTGTGTCAGCATTTAAATAGTAAATTCTTTTTATAATTGAATCCAGGCACAACTTTAGAGATGCACAGCCTCAGGTGACCGATTTCAATACTCACATAGATGGATTCTTACTAAACGATATAAACCATAAGGAAACTTTATTTGAGAGAGAGCTTCTTATATGCAAACTGTTTCATAAATGAAACCCAGATGGAACTAACAACAATGAACTCATACGGCAAGCTCATATTATCACAAACAATTCGCAAACATCTCATCCGTGCGTGACACAGGTTTACATGCTATCAGTTCAGTGACGGTTCGTGTCCAAACATGGAAGCAAGTACGTGGACTTCTTTAAACACAATGCATGAGATCATGTTAAGGAGAGGCATGAAGAAAGGAGTACGAGATGGTCTTGACTCACCCCTCCTTCTGTCGGGCTGGCGACCCAGGCCAGTTCTCCTTGCACGGATCTGGAATCCAACAGCGTGACTGAAGGAGAAAAAGACAGAGAATGTAAACGAGATCTCATGAGCGTCTGGTTTTACCCATAGTGCAGTTTTCTTTATGAGCATTGTGCAAGAATATTGTTTAAAATTATGGGTAATTAATAATGAGTAATGATCAAAATACTGTAGGGGTCGCATATAAACTGGAATCGTCCATGCTGTTTTAGTAGTCGTAATTTCTGTACATGCATTTTTTGTTTAACATTTGGAGACATTCTTAAAAATGAAATAATTGGTGTTAGGATTGCATGAAGTCTATTTTGAAGACCCATTTTTTATATTTAATTCAGAAAATTAAGCAACAACCTTTTAACATCTTTTTCAAGTATTTCAAATTCCCAAACTCTTAAATACCAACCGTGACTAAAAAAGGAAAGACCAAAAAGAGAGACTTTTAAAGTAAGATACATTTAAAGTTAAGACACCCAAATTATCTTAAACTACATAAATGACAAAATGTTTAGCATACTGACATTTTACAAATCAGATTGATAAAACAGTGATAAATGAAACTCCTATATAACAGTTTAAATATCATCCCCATGAACGTAAAAAATATGGGTCCTCGGTGCTGTTGTGTGTTTATACTGAATCTGAATTCTAACTTTATTTAAACAGTATCTGCATGAAAATAATACAAATATTTAAAGAACGTTTTATTCAGTCGGTTGTATTTAGAGTTGAATGTATTTATGTTTCACTATAGATCAGTTTAGCTTCTGTTTATTGCAAAAGAACCATGTTAGACTTCGCTAACTCTTTACATTAAGATCTCATTTAATAACAATAAGAAATACTTTTGCTAACAATGATATAATGTTTTAAGTGTATATATATGTATATACAATATATATATATATGTATATGTGTGTGTGTGTGTGTGTGTGTGTGTGTGTGTATATATATATATATATATGAGTACATATATATATATATGAGTACATATATATATATATATATATATATATTATAAATATATTATTTCCTTCTCTCTCTCTGTCGTTATTAATGTTAATGTAGTTACAAAAACAGAACTTTTCATTGTTCTTTTTAGCTTTTTTGTTAACTAATCTTATTAGTTTTATCATTAGTTCAAATCATTAATCTGATTTTGTCTTTGATTTCAAAGACACATTTTATACATTTTAAAATGACCACAAATTAAGCATAAATACTGAATAAGTGGTGTTCATGTTAAGTCATATTAACTAGTATAATTCCCTAATGATAACCTTATTGTGTTACCCAGTTATGCTTAAAACCATTAAAACTCCATTTAACTGTGACTGAAAACTAACTTTAGGGAACATTTAACGTTACTTGGAAAAACATTTCGGCGCTCCTCAGAGAACCGACATCAATCCCTCACTGACTGACTGACACTGACATGATATATATGCACTAACGTTCACGTTGTAGCGTCACTTTGAACTTTTCCGCGTATCTACAAGCCTCTTACCTTCGTTTAACGGATAATTCTTCGGAAAGGACAGACCTGCACAGATGCCCATGAAGAGCGAAGCGAGCGCGTAAATAACCGCGGCCATGAGCGCCATTCGTCCACAAACTTTCACGCCGTTATTCCTCGCGCTGCTCCGTGCGACTGACAGAGACGCGCACGAGACGCAAGCTCAGCGAACGCTGCTGGAGGGGGCGTGCCATTGCGCAGTGACGTTGCAGTCAATCAAACGCTACAAGCGAATAGTGCGAATTAAACGTATAATAGATTAACCGAACACACTATTGTATAGCGAGATTTAGACGTTTCAAATCATTATTAAAATGAGATCTTCTTCAAATTAATACATTAGTATTACGAAGTGTTTTATCGTTAGATCTTCATATTTATTACATTAATTGAGGCTACTAGGCCACTTAAAATGGATAACAAGAGAAACCGTGTCATTAGTAGTATTGACCGATATATTAGTAACATAAAGATCTGAACAGTAGAACTGAACTGATCTTATTTCGCCATCTAGTGAAAATTTAACGACACAACCGACCAAATTAGTTTTCCGCACGCACGCACGCACTCACGCACGCACGCGCCAGTAGTGGCCTGAGGCACAAGTGCAGCGTGGCGTAGCTTATTCTCTCCCGTCTTTTGTTTTATTCAAGAGAAACTTGCGGGATTTTTGCGTGTTGAAAGGACGCATTGTGAGACGGCATCTGTTTGTACTCAGTACCTTCAAGGCAGGTCCGTCAGGCTCTTATTATTCATCTCATCTTTTCGATTTGACGCTCCTCTCGCTGTGAGGTGAATGTTCTCATTGATTGAATTCCACCTGACACCTGCTTTCTCCATCCATCCATACAGCCTCTCTCCCCGCTTCATACCCCCGGGGTAATATGCTACAGGCAGATTTTTCATCTCCAACTGACTGAATCAAACCATTTCCATTTAAACCGAGAGTGGATTCTGCCCCGCATTGAGAGGGGTCACACTGTAAGTCTGGTATGTGGGGCGGAGGGTGAGGGGGTCTCTGGGGAACCTGGGACCATCTGTACCTTCCACCTCAGAATGATTATGAATGTGCAACTTTGATTGACAGGCACATGCACAAATATATGTAACAGTATATTTACATGCATTCTGATAATGAGGCCAATGTTTAAGCATCACTTAATGTCACTTAGTGTTCTTAGTTGTTGTTACAGAAGTGTGAACCCACAGGATCAGACGCCCTCAACTTCTGCTGCCATAAGTGTGTTTATATATCTTTACACCAAAAAGACCATGTATTTTCTCAGGCTATTTGTCCCATTTTTTATCTTTATGTGGGCTCTCTATAAGGTTTTGAGTCAAAGTGCAATTTGTTGCTTGGCAAGAAATATCCAAATCCTTTAACCACATACAGTATGGGCCACAATAGCCCCAAAAGAAAACGATTTTAAATGTTTTCATTCTAAATATTGTAATTGCTTAACTAACACGAGCATTATCGTATGTCTTATTGGCCATCAGATACTGAGTATTGAAGACTAAACGTTGTATTTGCTTTGACTGTATCCACAAACATAGTGCAGACCGTATTTTAAATAAGTTTTAAATATTCAATGACTTTTGAAACTATGTTGAATGGAAAAGCTGATTAGTCAGAATCAAATTTAAAGTGCGCGTGAATCATGCACATAACGTCTATTAACATAGTTTGGAAAAGGTTTATTGATGAACACATTACACTGCAAGATACTTTTTAAAGAGTAACACACACGCAATATAACAGGTTAATCTAAGTTTGCTGCAAAACATGCAACCAACAGCAATACCACAATAATCCAGGACACTCTTGAAAAAGAGATTTTTTATCTCAATGAGTCTCTTCCTGGTTAAAAAGGTGATAATAATAATAATTGAATTACAACACTAAGGGGCGGTTTCCCGGACAGGGTTTAAGCCCTTTATCTCTAGTCCCAGACTAACTTAACTGTTAGAGGTATTTTAAACGAAAACAATTCACACTGGCATATCTTAAAATACATGACTGCGATTGTTTTGTCTCAAGATGCACACCAGCAATGTTTTTTGTAAAGTATGTTTTTTAACACAATTTAAATATCCTAATTTAACTAAAGCCTAGTCCTGGCTTAAACTAACTTGTTCGTGCCCCAAAGTGTTGGGATTAAAAAGTGATTTGTTAAAGAGTGAAAATTATGAATACACATAATGCAGTTCCATTAACAGCAAGCAAAGAAAGATCTAAGCATATAAATCAGTTCAAAACAAGCCAGGGAGGTCATCTGATGTTTGTTGATTCAGACAGGCAGCCAGGCTCCATATTATTGTTAGTATCGCCACATTTAATACAGTTATGTTCAACTCCATTACACCGATAGAGGGGCACTATCTCATCAATCTTTTGGAATTCGACTGCTAGATTCCTCTCACCATTACCCTTTGTCCAAATCTTGGTAAAGAAAATAACATTAATTTCCCAATGCTTATTTTTCCAGTTTGAAAGGCCCTGCAAAATATTGTTCTCACCATTAATGCACCTATTCATGCAAGGTGAGTTGTAAGTATAGAAAACCACACAACTATTTGCATTTGCATTTTCTAAAAGTTTGTCCATGGGAGAATTGTTGGTTGGATACAGCAGGGCATGCTCAGCATGGTTTTTTTTGGATAAAGGTCTCGTAGCAATTACATTCTTTGACTCTGTACAGAGTTCACATATTGTTCTATTTCTAATCATTTCTTTGACTGTGGCTGCTTCTTCTCTGCTGAACACGGTCTCAATATTTGAAGTCTCATCTGTGCACTGTTCCTTTGGGACATTGATCGCTATTGCATACTGAGGATCATCAGCCCTTGTTGTATACACACAATGTTGAAAAAGATCATCATTTTTTTTTAAGAAAAATGTGTTTGTTCCAAAATCACAACTTTACACAGTTTTTCCTGCTAAGCTAACCGATTTTTTATGAAAATGCATTTCACTTTTTATTGCATTTTGATTTACATCTTTTTACCATTAACTGTATATATGGTGACCTACTTGTTGTCAAAATACGTAATCATTCGAGCAAGGGCAGCTGTGTTCACATCCACCTGAACACACAGATGAAGCAGGCAGAGGAAGAGGAGTGCTCTCAGTGCTTCCACGGAAGTCTAAAGGGAATATAAAAAATGAAGAAACAACTACACTCTTAAAATTAAAGGTGCTTCACGATGCCATTGAAGAATGTTTATGTTTCACAAAAGGATTATTTGTGTGAAAAAGGGTTCTTCAGATTAGGCCTAAAAGTTAAGAAAGAGATGGTTATTAATGATTATTTGTGAATCCAAAAATGGTTATTTCATGGCATTGCTTTTATGAATGTAGCCAACTTACGGTAGTTGTGAAGGTACTGAACAAACTGCTCTACTTCTCTTTAAGACCCAGATTTATATTTGTCAGAGAGTGGACAAAACACATCATTTTTTATCGTAGCCTGCTAAACTAAAAGAAACAAAAGATATGGCTTCCCCTTTATTCCTTAAATTAAAGATGAAGTGGGCTTTTAAAACTGCCTTCAGCCCTGTAACTCCTGACTCTCTTACAATTGTTTTACATAAAACATCAACACCAGAGGCGCTGCTTGCAAAACATTTTGGGGTCCACAATGAAGAATGTCTGCACAATCAAATTGTAATATTTTGTTACATTACATCTTTTAGACCGTAAATGTAGTCCTGAAAATAAAACCTTTAAAATGTAACACTAAACTTTTAATTAATTTGAATTAAAACAACATTTAACAACATATTTTACCACAGAAGTTGAATAAAAATTGAGAGTTCATTTAAAACAGAAGAGAAAGTTTACTCATTAAATCTCTTTCAAGTGAAACTTACCATTGTGACTGTTATGGGTAGTGAAGATAATTCAGAAATATTCAGAAGGTTGCAGTAGCCTACAGCAGTTTCTTTGTGTATTGTGAGTGAGATGATGTTAGGAAATGAGACTTTTATAAAGTCTAAACCCAGCAAAGCATTACATTTTGATTGGTGCAGTGATGCCTCACGTGGTAATGAAAAGGAAGTCATAAGGGAAACTGCAGTTTTGACATCCACCTTCATTATCACTTATTATAAGGCTCGTTAGAATGCTTGATTCTGATTGGCCAGTCGCAACATTTGCAGGTCTGTTGTTCTTAGATAACAACCTATCAAAACTGTGTCATATATTATATGTACCTATAATTTCAAATATGTTATTAAAAGACTTATTTAATTGGTCAAAAAAACCTGTCACAATGAATTTCTGCATCCGTGTAACAGAATTTGACATGAAAAGTATGGTTTGTTAGATATGAAGTAATAAAAAGATTTAAAACGATGTATCACAGAAGGGTGCCCTATTTGCCCTTCACAACCAACCAGCACGTGAACATGTTTACAAGTAAGCTATTAGCAACAGGCTATTGCTTAAAACTGATTTTATACACACGATGTACAACTCTTATCCCAAAACTTGGTACTAAGACCCTTCTAATTTAAATAAAGTTAGTGAAAATGATGTATTAGCTGAAATGAGTGATATTATGTATTTTTGTTTTGATGGCCGGCTGACTGGTGTTGTGCCGAATTTTGACTCCCCAACAGATTCCGCTCCCCTCATTGAAATTGCTGGTGGATTACCTAATCCTAACACTTTATGTTAGTGGAGAATGGGGGAGTCATAATTTGGCACCACATCGGTATTCCATTAAAAATCAATGCCGTGTAAGGCAGCGCTCTGGACTGTTATCCCTTTCAGCCTTTTTTAAATTTGTGTATAGAATTTGTTAAATTTATTGTAATTACATGGCGAGATTTTGCACCGCTTCCGGCTGTATAGCTGCATCCCTTCTAGCAACAACCCTGTGCTGTGCGGGCCAAGTCCAGGGCTACTTTTTAGTCCCAGTCCGCCCATGATGAGCTCTGTGTGTAAGACTTGACTTCTATGTGTGCATGTCTGTCTGTCAATCAGTCACATCCACAATATGTTTTACATTTATAATGAAATTACTGAAGCGTCCGAAGAACGACATACAAAGAGCTACCAGATGCACTAGGCTCTCTGAGCCGTCTGTCTGGGCCCCTTGCGATCTCCACGATCGCCCGTCCGCAGAGACGAATAAATATTTGTCCTAAATATATCGCTGTACAATGTTCAATGAAAAGAATAGTCAGAACCCAAAGTATTTGCTTTTTCAACATTTAAAGGTTTGGTTTTCAAACTAAATGTCAATGGTCAATATTAACAGTATATTATCAGTACATAAAATAAAGAAATGGTCCTACTGTATGTATAAAGGTATGGTTAGCATAAATTTTGTTTTACACTTCTAGTCATAATTGTACTAGTCACTGTTTCATAAAAGCACACTTAAGTTACCTTTCTGTAGCCTATATGCTCATGTTCATAGTTGTTGTTACAGAATTGTGAACCCACACGATCAGTCACACTCAATATCATCTATGCTTTGTGCAGAATAAGAGAGATTCAGAGTGATGAACAGAATCCCTTTTTATTGAATTATCTTGCACTAATGTGTGTTTGTGACACAACACATACGATACCTCATTTCTTTTTTTGGATAAAATGTTTTATTTGGTCAGGCAGTAAGCAGTCCTGATGTCATTAACAAGGTTGTCAACAAAGCAGAAGTATTACAGTTTATGCAACTTTCATTCATTTTATCGAGCAAAAATATCAAGCATGTAATGAAGTTGTAATTGTCATGCGTCTAAGACTCTTACAGGAGATCACATTTAGCTTTGTAATTCTCACACTGATAACATTGCAATTTGGGTGCTATTGCTGTCAAACTTTCCTTCAGATTTTCCTTTTTATCATGCTCCCAGACCTTTTTAAAAGCAAGGGCTTTAACTCCCTTGTAATTTTGCAACATTGTTAGGCTGCCTTCAATGTTTATATTTCCCATTCTTTGCTAGACATCTGTCCAAACAGGGTGAATTTACGGTGAAAAAAATCACACATTCATCTTTTGTATTCAAGATGTTTTTCAGATAATTCTTCAGGCGATACTCTGAGTGCTCCGTGTTTTTACCTTTCAGAGCTTTCGCAGCTATGAGGTTATTGCTCTTGTAAACCTCATTATTCTCAAACGAATTCTTCACGTCTTTGTTATTAAGTCTTTACCAGAATAGCTGGCATCTGAACATTTCTCCTTCCCGACTCTTAAGGCTACAGCGTATTGGCCGTATTTACCCAACCTAGAAAACATAAAGCGCAGAGAGCATTTAAGTTTGTGTGCAATTCTGTTGTATTTCATACATTTTTGCTTTAACTATCTTTTTGAGTGTATGGCGTCCTTACTTGGCCTCAAAGGCTTTTACAATATTTGCAAGGGTTTGTGTGTTCACATTTTGCGCATTTAGAATACAGGGATGAAGCAGGACGACCAAGACGAGGCTCCTCTGTGCCACAGTGAGAACCTATAGACCAAACACATGCAGAAAAACATAAACAAGAAACAAACGTAGAAATTCAAGATATCCTGGCTATGAGAGCTGATTTTTGTTATGTATTTAATGTAGTCTGGTTTTATTAAACACTTCTTGAATTGCTGTTTCACAACAAATGCTGCTAAGTCACAAATGCATGTTGTACAAAAGGGTTTACTAAATGTGCATATTACTGTCAGAAACGTTTGTGTAAGTTAAACAAATGCCTTATTTTTATATTAAATTGCATGAGGCTTAACATTTCCACATGTGAAACACTAAACAAGTTTGAAGAATAGTCATGTAAATTGTGAATGTATAAATAAAGTAAAGTCAATTTTGTTTTCGTAAGTTACTTACCATTATGGTGTAGCAAAGTTCTTTAAAGATGTTAGAAGATGAGTTTTCTCTGAGATAATGAGAGACGGGGTTAATTTATCCTGTGCCAACCACATAAATCACGTGACTATATGACACAACTCGAACATTCTTGAAAAAATAATATACCAATAAATGAGGATATGCTATTAGTATACTGGATATTGCATTATTATAAAAGCTATTCTCACATAGCAATTTTTATACTACTATGAATTTTGGATTTTGCAGTGTTGCAAAAATACAGCACTGAATAATGTCGCAATCTAGATGAGAACAACTGTAAACATTTATGCATTTCAAAAACGGATGGGCAAAAAGAAAGACAATATTCTGTACAAGAAAATGAGGAAACATTTCGAGTAGCTTATCATCTGTTTGTCACTTAGTTAGGTGTGAATGACCAGGCAGTTTTTAGGCAGTAGTTCGAGAAGTGTGAAGACACAAGAGAAAAAACACTGATACTAAAGGCGCTATACGCTATAGTGCTATATGTCACAACTTTGAACATGGGTTCTTTTGAGTCAAAAGTCCAATGTGTTGGTAAGCCAAAAATATCCTTTAGCCACATTAGCCCCACAAGAAGATTATATTGAGTGTTTCAAATCTGAATATTGCTTAACTAACATGAGTAATATCATTAGCAAAAGCATATTTACTGCATCTCTCATGTGTGAACCATCAGAAGCTGAAACCTAAGCATTGCATTTCTCTTTGCCGGTTTATATACAGTACAATGCAATTGATTGTCTGATTTAACGTTGTTGAACAAGACCTTGACTCTCCATCCACAAACAGACAGTAGCTAAGTAGTTTCTAAAACAGTATCTAAAATAGTTTCTAATATTAAATTACTTTTCAAACTATGTTAAAAGGAAAGGCTGGTTAGTTTGTGACCCTAATTTAAAGTGGGCCGAATCACGCACAAGACTGCTACTAACAGAAAAGGTTTATTGATGTTACACTTAAAAGTTACAAAACAATACGACATTTAGAAAGAGTAACACATGCTTGTTAGTCTAAGACTTAAGCCCTGTCTGGGAAACCACCCCATATAATAGCTCAAACTAGGTGAGATCTCACTCATCATGCTGGTTAACCAACAGTTTGCTGTGTGTAAAATGTGTTTTATTTTATTTATATTATTTTATATTTTAATTATTTATTCACAAATGTTGGACCGTGGTTATTAAGTGTCAAGTTATGTAGGGTTTCTTCTCAACCTCGATGTCTGCCCAAACTTGAGAGGCTTCAGAGGGTGCATGGAATAACTCAAAACATCTGATTCTTCATAGTCGAAGCAGTTTATTAAAATCTTTCAGCAACAACTTGATATTCCTTTGCTTGTTTCAGAGTTTAATTCAGATGCTTACTCCGATTCTTAGCTCAAATGCATAGCTTAATAACCTATAGCCTACAGAAAAAATATATACAACCGTATATGAGTCACTACACACAATAATATTTAAGGATGTTAAACTCATTTCAAATACAACCAATGTTACTAGAATACTCACAAATCACAAAGTACAATACATAGCGGTTCAACAGCACACTAAACAAAATGCATTTACTCCACATGGCCTGTTAGCATTTGGATGCTAAACCCACTAAATTTTACAAACAACTTGCAAGACATTGACAATTGGACTTTTAAACAATCTGTAGTCACATAAGAAATGAGTGTTTATCCTAACAGTAGCATCTCAACGTTGATAAACACATTGTAGCTTTTTCCCAGCTGTCTTTGAACAAACTGAGCATGTGGTTTACTCCAAACTCAATGGCGGCATCCCTGCATGCTTTAACAATCTTTCTCCTTTGTTTTTATAATCAGTATCAACACCAACTCGTGTAGGAGAAGAACATTCACTTTTCCAACAGAGATCCCTCTGCACAAAACAAGCACACCTGGCTCTATGTAACATGTGAGGTTTCAATAGCCAATCACCTTTCTTGTTTCTTCCAGGTTGCTCTATGTGCCCACAACCAATAGTATCCATTCATTTTGATCTTAAATCAAACTCATTTCATCTGAAAGATTCTCTTTATTATTTAACAATGATGAACATTATCATTATTTTTATCTTATTTTTTAAACACAATTCAAGTTTAGCTCAACAGTATTGTTACTGAGAGGTTTTTTTACACTAAGTGCTGTCTTCAGCCCTGCTACGGCTGACATTTGAAAAGTAAATACATTCAAGCATTTTACATAAAAGAATTGCACAATGTGTAAAGAAGATCATAAAAGTAAAAAAGGCTTTTAAACATCATCACCAGGGGGCACTGCTTGCAAAACATTTTGGAGTCCCCCACTAAAAAAATATCTACACAATCAACCTTATCAAATTTAATCTTTTAATTGTTACATTTTAGAAAAGAGTCACACTTACCAGTGTTTTTAACTCACAAATGTAACCCTCAACATGAAATAACCCTCTGCAAATGTTGCTATAAACTTGATTTTTAATAACATTTAATAACATATTTCACTTTTGTCAAATATTAATCTTTCAGGATATCATAATGGTCTCCTGAATTTTTCCAAATCGTTGAAAAAATAAAATTTTAAATCAGATTTTTCCTTTTTTTTTATAAGGATTTTGGCAGTTACAGAATACTGCCATGGTCCCAGAATGGATGATTGGCAGAATATGGATTTACTGTATATCATACATATCATGTACATTTTAAACATAAACATGGTAAATAAAACTGATAATTGTTGTAACAAATTCTGTTTGCACACTAGTTTGTCCGTGTGAAACCACATAAGATATATTGACCAAAACGCAATAACTACAGATAATACTTGCGTTTTAAGATCATTGAAAATGCACAAGTGCAAAAGCAACTCAATTATATCCAATTTATTTTTCTGTGGCTTGTATATAATAAAAAAAGACTTGTGTGAAAATAACAGGAAACATCTATTGCTATGAAGAGATTTTCAATTTACAACAACGACTAATTCAGTAATAGTTTATGAGACAACGTAAATCAATTTCACCATATGAATCTTTACAGTTATAACACTCATTGTCATTCCTACAGCGATAAAGAGGGACATATTTCGTTATTTTATTTAGTCCTTTTCTTAAACAGTGTTTATTTTCGTCATCATCTCTCCAGACATGTTTGAAGACAAGCGCTTTAATGCTGCTATGTTCACTCCAGGTTCGAAGGCCGTCAAAGATGTGATATCTATAAAGGCAGAAAGCCGCACATGGAGAGTTAAGGGTGTAGAGAATAGTGCAGCTGTTGCTCCTAACATTCAGAAGGGTTTGCATGGGTGTAGTAGGGTGTAATAAAGTGGGGTTAAGCAGGAGATATTCAGAGTGTAGGGAGTATTCATCCATATTTTGGACTCCTGCTGCTATGAGATCTGTACCTTTGATAAACAGGGTATTCATTATTAGCAATGTCTCTTTTTACATCTGCTGCATTCTCTTTGGTTAGAAAGTTGTCCTGTGAAGGTGTGAATCCAGCTCCACACTGATCCGTCGGTACGTTGATGGCTGCAGCATATTGCTGTTCATGTCCATGTTCATCAACCTTCTTATAGCTGAAAGACATTAAATAACAGTTTTTAGAGCAAAAGGAGCATGTTTACAAATCGCTGATATTTTATTTCTTTTGTTTTTGATCTATGCAAACTGGTGGGCTGTACGACACCAAACCTACTTGTGCTCAATGAAGGTGATGACACGAGCAAAGTATTACTGTCGATCTGTCCATCCACACTCTTCAGTGTCGAGTGATGAATCAGAAAGAGCAACAGGACGCCACTCACAGATACTGTGAACTAGAATCACAAATACATCACAAACACACATAAACATGAGTAACAAGGCACTGCATGTGTTGTGTGCAAGTCAGGATTGATGCGATTCGACAAAATAGTCCAAAATGGTCTTTACTGACAAAACATTCTTCATTAAAGAGTGCTCTGCTAAATAAATAAATCAATAATCTATGTTGAGTTACAGTTGTGAATGGGACTTACCATGATGTCTGTGTCAGAGTCGAGTGTGTGTGAATCTCCACAGAAGTTTGATCAAGGAAGCAGATCAAGTAAAGTATTGTGTGTATTGATCGTGAAGTATTTATACTGGATTTGATCCGCCTTCTTCCTGGATTTTGTTTTGCTGCAAACCAATAATGCAACCCATAAAAACTGCTGAAGGCTGCCAGTCCTCACTCAGATGTAATAATAAGAAACATTCTTTAGTTATATATATATATATATATATATATATATATATACACTACTCAGATGGAACTTCAGATGTACCCTTAGTACATACTAAATACTGATCACTCAAAGATGACTTTACCAAAAAGACAACATTCAATATTCAATTCAATTCAACTTTATTTATATAGCGCTTTTTACAATTTTCATTGTTACAAAGCAGCTGTACATGAGACATATTGACTATAAGCAAATCAATTAAAGTTATAAATCTGTAAAAACAAAAAAAAGGTAAAAACACAGAAGAAAGAGATACCCACATACAAACGCTCCACACACACAATATGCACACGTACTAATACACACAGACACACACACACACACACACACACACACACACACACACACGGAAGGACGGACGGACGCACAGACAAGCACGCGCACACACACAGACACACGCACACAGACACGCACGCACAGTGAAAGCACACATTTAGGATAAAGGAGAGAAAAACACAGGTCAAATAATAAACGGACTATAAAATTCCTATATGCAATATAAATTATGTAAAACTTTAAAATTTGAATTCTAAAGCAGCCCCCCGGCCAGGCAAAAAGTGCAAAACAGTATGCAAATGGTGGTGAGGAACCCAAAACTCCAATGGAGAAAAAAATCCTCCGGAGAACCCAGGCCCAACCAGGGGATTCCAGTTCCCCTCTGGCAAGAGCTGCTGCCTCTGCACAAGCTCGACAGTGCTCGCACAACAAGGCTAAATCAAAATAAATAAACGTACTAATAAAGTAAATTATAGATTTAAGATTATCATTAATAATCTAATAGCTTTGAAATTTTGTAGTGAAGTCGTGTCAAGTCGCCGCGTCCTTTATCCAGCTCTATCATCTCAGCTCTTGTCAGGTCGCCGCTTCCCATTGATGGACATGAACTGCATCCTGCTCGCTGCGGTAACCTTGGAACAATGACACAAGACTGGCTGAGAGTAGGGAACCGTTCTGCCCTCTTTGATGAAACAATACATCAGTTGTTGTTGGAAGTGATCCTGGTTCCGGTTGATCTAACTAATGCAGTCTAAACCCTCAGAGGATTCATATTATGGAAGTGTAGTGTATGCAAGATTAAAAAGATGCGTCTTTAGTCTAGATTTAAACTGACAGAGTGTGTCTGCCTCCCGGACAGTGCAGGGAAGACTATTCCAAAGTTTAGGCGCTAGATAGGAAAAGGATCTTCCACCTGCACTAGATTTTGAAATTCTGGGTATTACCAACTGACCGGACACCTGAGAGCGTAATGCACGTGAAGGACGGTAATACAAGAGAAGTTCACTCAAATACTGCGGAGCTAAACCATGTTGGGCTTTATAGGCAATAAGATAAATCTTAAAGTTAATGCGATTAGGAATTACCTAAATGCGATGCGATAAGCAAAAACTTCATGACCTCTCACTAAAAGAAATTTAAATACCAAATAAGTTATTATTCTTTGACCAAACAAAAATAATTATAAACATCCAGACACGAAGAATTATTGGATATATAACGTTTTGTAAATTTTTAGAGAACTAAGTGTTTTAAGAGAGATTTTGTCTCTGCACTTTGACATTGTTGTTCACAACACTCTGTGATATTTATTTAAGGTGTGAAACACACATCATAGCCACAGACATAAAAGATGTGAGATGACCTCTTGTGTGGAAACAGCTACTCAGCTTCTCTCTAACTGATCTTGACACTTTTTATTTTGAATGTTTCTGAGAGTTGGGCAGCTGTGACTCTGCCTTGAACTTTGATAGTGTTAAACGCTCATGACATGCATGTGAATACTCAACCATCTATGCACTTTATTCCTGTTCTCACACCACTGAACATTAGCTTTGATAACTTGATATTTATATTAAACTTCTTTGTGATTTAATCATCCTTATTGTCTGCTGAATTATTTGTTTTCACATTCAGATTGGAATCACAGATTTTGAATGTGATCTCAGATGTTTTGTCTTCTCTGTATATAATGGTGATGCGATATAAATGCTGCTTGTATTGTGGTTCCCCTGCATGAGGCCAGATAAGATCTTTTTATAGCTTCAGTGTTTTCTTCACAGATTTCTGTGAAGTTTACTCATTATGGCAGATATCAGCACATGGAGAGTTAATGGAGAACAATGCACACATTTACATTTACATTTATTCATTTGGCAGACGCTTTTATCCAAAGCGACTTACATTGCATTATCCTATACATTTATACATAGGTATTTGCAATCCCCTGGGATGGAACCCACAACCTTGCGTTGTTAACACAATGCTCTTACCACTGAACTACAGGAAAGCTAGTCAAGTATGTGTAGTCAAGTGTGTGTAGTAGGCCTACATTTTAATATGCGACACACTGAACCTGAATTAGTTGACTTTACTAGAAAATTGTGCAAAAATCTGTTGCCTTCAATCTTATATGTGACTGTATAAGACATTTGTGACAGACAGACGCAGGGAACAGAACCCAATGTAGGTTTTATTTGGTCATGCAGTATAGCAGTTCTGATCATACCGAGGTTGTGAAAGCATTATCACTGTTACGGTTTACGTGTATGTATTTTGAAGAATACATTTTCTTGAGCAAAGGGTTTGTGTGTTTTTGTTTCCATTTTCTGCATTTAGAGTACAGAGATGAAGCAGGAAGATCAGGACGAGGACCCTTGATGCTCTATTGAGAACCAAGACCAAACACACATCGCAAACACGACACACAGGTGACCGTACAACACATGCAGAAATTAAAACTATCTTCCTGGCATTTGAGAGATTTTTGGGGTCTTTTGTGTAGCCTAATCTTATCCGGAGGTTCTTGATGTTTCTATCAGTAGCACAAGCAATATCACGGGTTTCATTCATTGGAAACTCAACGTGATTAATTGTAACACAATAACATGAATTTTCCATAGGCTATGAATGCACGGTACTTGAATAAAAGTGTTTTTAAGCATTCATTGCTTATATCAAAATTACTGCTGTCAATCGATTACATCTACAACCACTCTGTGCATTGTGGATTCTGCACGGGCTGGGGCACGCTCCCAAACTTTTCACTCACCAAGGCACAAGTGGTTTGATTTGAATGAATCATTTCAGTTATTGTAAGAAATGTTCTTTTTATTCTCTTATCATTTTTTTCCTGCATCTGTATTTTGGCTGATAGGAGAGATGTCTTGGTTGATATTGAAAATAGTATTTTCTCACTATAAAATCAAATGTTTTTTCAGTGAATGCAGAACTTCACCAGAATAAGCAGTGCACACAAAACATCACGCTGAAGGTTATTTTTAATATCAGGTACATTAAATAGCCTAATACAAAAAGTCATTGTTTAACATAGGTCTTTAGTAGGAAAATAGGTTTTGCACTGTGTGCATTTCCCCAATAGTTTTTTCATCCTAATTCAATGCAATGAAAATGATGTTGTTTTATATTACTTCACATATCACAATCCTCTGATGATCTAAGCATCAACATGACATTTAAGTACCATCGTCAATGTATTTCCTGCATCACCATAACTCATGGTCAGTTTTTTGGGAGACAGTTCTGATCAATAGGGGTGTTTTCTTCTCCTCTACAAGCATAACACTCCGTCTCGCTCACACAACGATAGAGAGGCACATGAGACGCAATGAGCTTAAATTTGCTCTGAAGATCTTTTTCTGTGTCAAACCTCCAGAAATCCTTAAAAACAAAAGCTTTAATTCCACCGTATTTGCTCCAGTTATCAAGAGCTTTGAGGATTTGATATGGGCTTTGCTCATTGAGACACGTATCAACACACGGGGAGTTTAAGGTGTAGAAAATACTGCAGTCTTGTTTATTTTCGTTTAAGAGTTTTGTCATTGGTGAGTTGTCAGGAGGGTTCAGTAAAAGAGACTCGGAATGAATTCGTATTTTTTCGTTGTTTTTTTTTGGATGGTTCCTTTCTTTATTTCCTGCTGCTATAAGCTGGTGTTCACCCTGGTAAAGTGCAGTGGACTCGTCACCAATGACATTTCTTACAGTTTGTGCATTTTCCTGAGTCGGAAAGTTGTTCTGTGAAGGATTAAAGCCGGTTTGACATTGAGCCTTTGGTACGTTGATGGCTGTGGCGTACTGACGGGGGTGACCATCAGCATCAGCTCTCTTATAGCTGGAAAACATTAAGCACCCTCATATCAGTTGAAAATTATAGTTACATGAAGATGACTCATGATTCAATTATACATTACCGTTAATAAACTATTAGCAAATCTTTTTGTTTTCTCATTTACTTCTGCTCAAAGAAGTTTATAATCTTGGCGAGAGTTTCCATGTCCACTACTTCATTCTCCAAACTTTGTGTCCATTGAGGAAGCAGTAAGATCAGCAGAACACCACTCAGAGACACAATGAACTTCTGCAGAGACACAAAATATAACACAGACACACATTGTCACGCCCTGGTGCTGGGACCTCTGTTCGCCACCTGATGGCGCCATTCCACTCAGTGTTCTGTCTGTTTTGTAAAGGACTCCAGTTCCCATCATTCTTTGTCTCCTTATCATGTATTGTTTTCACTTGTGTCTCATTACCTGTCTGTCCCATCATCTGTGTATATATAGCCCTGGTGTTCAGTTGTCTGGTGTGGATTATTGTATTGTTTGTATGTCTGTCTGTTTTCCCTCGTGTTTACCTGGTTTATAACACAGTGTTATTTTTACTGTGGTATGCATATGGATCCGCTCCTTGTTTTCCCTCCGCTGTTCATGACAAATATATTCATATGGGAATAAGGCCTGAAACAGTTTACATAAACTTTTGCAATGGACAAAACTATGTATCCTCTCTCGGTACTTTTGTCACTGTTAGTAACAGTGTAGTTTTGGGGAGATACTCTTAATAGAAAAAAAATTGTTGAGTCCTGAGTCCTGACAAAAAGTAAGTTGCAATTCCAATAAAAAAGAAAACATTTTCCTATTTAAAGAAAACTTCTGCTACAGCCAAACTTGCAAATATCGGACTCTTACTGTATAACCTGTTTTTAACAGCTGTTCTTTCCTCTTGAAATGAAGCCTTTTTGTGAAAGTCATACCCTGTTTTATATTCATCCAAATTTGAGGATAAAAAGGAATGGGTTTCATTTTGAGGTTTTATCGGACAGCAAACCAAAACTATTTTCCACACTCAGATTATGTGGGCACAAAAACTTATAGGCTACGTGGGCATAATTCTGTTTTGCAGAATGATCATAGATATATCATTGTTATATTCCTGTGCAACCACTACATGATTACAGACACATACTGATCATACTTTTCCCTGGCAGTCTTGTCGAAGTAACACATGTGTTTCAAGTCACTACAAATTATTACACATGTGACCAAAGATTTCCCCCAACGAACGGCATAAAAACATTTAGTTTTAAATCGGAATAGTTTTAAACCTGTCTGGCTAGTGCTTCTCATAATGTTTACACATAATGTCCGCATGCGGAGATAAAAAAAGTTGAAGTCTAACTATAGGAGCGCGTGCTACACCATGACGCTACTCTCCTATTGCAGCACTCCCACTTCTTGCCTACGACAAAAATGTATAAATTGTTAAAATCTAAATACAATAAAAATCGCACTATATTGCCTCCTAGCAGTGCAACTGGGTAACTACTACCTTACATGCATAACAACCTTTGTTAATTGAAAGGAAATATCCATATTTATTGTCTCCGGCTTAAACATGTTTAAAGGTTCTCTGAATGTGAAACACTAATCATGTTTGTAGAAAAGTCATGTAACTTGTGAATGTGAAAATCCTAAATTTAAAGAACTTGCAAAGTTCTTTAGAGATGTTAGAGGGGAGTTACTTGTCCAGAGCCAACCCCACATGAGTCATGTCACGTGACCGTCTAAATGTGAACATCCATAAACATTTACATTACATTAACATATTTGGCGGAACCCATTACCGGGTTTGGCGGCACAAAGACCAGCACTAACATTTCTGTTCATGTGAAAATTGGAAAACACTTATAGTAGCTCCTCATGTTTTTGTCACAGGCAGGTTTTAGGCAGTAGTGTGAATCCACAGGACGAAGCTATACTGCTTTTTGTTTGTTTGTATATCTATTTAAATAGCACAGTTTAATACAACACCAGCTTGCCCAAACTGCTCCGCAACATCTCAATAAAATTACATACACACAGAAATGTTCCACAAATAAACATCAAAACACATAACAGCATGGGCACAATTTAAATTAGCTAAACCTGCATCACAACAACTCCTCATTTGTTTTTAAAAGATGTGCTTATAACATAGCTTTGAAGACTGGTGATGAGTTGACAGATCTAATAATGAAAGGAATGTGTCACATTGTTTAAGGTTTTGAGTCAAAAGTCCAAGTCCTTAACCACATTTGTACCACAATAGCTCCAAAAGGAAATAATTTTAATATTGTATTGTTTAAATAAAACAAGTTAAGTATCAACAACAGAACAATATTTACTGTATCTCTCATGGCTATATGGCATAAGATACTGAACGTAAACATTTCCCTTTTGCTGGTTTACAAGTATTGTTGATTTAACGCAGCGGCATGAAACCTTGACTCCACAAAAATAAGATCTTTTCATTGTTTCAAGTGTTTTCTTCACAGATTTCTGTGAACTCTTGTATTTTGTGATTCTAACACAAACACATATACCATTAAGATTCAGGTTCAGGCTGGCTGGATGGGTGCTTGTTGAGCTCCTGAATGAATGAATGAATGAATGAATGAATGAATGAATGAATGGGTCACCTTTAAAGGCTGTCACATACAGTAAACCAAAACTGTTTCCACATCCACAAACTCATGAAATCTGCCTTGCAAAAATAAAGTCTAATCTCAAATAGTTTTGTTTACATCAGTCGTGTTCAGGCGGCACATATTTAACTAGTACTAGATAAGCAATTTACAGTACATATTATCTATATATTTACAGATTATATACCAGTATGGGATCAAATTTATGACCTTTGCATTCAGTACCAAATGAAACATACAAGAATATGTAGTAAATGGTTCATTTTGAAACAACAAATGGTTCATATATGGCACCAAGAATGACATCATGTTTCTTTTAAAAAACAAAAAAAATCTGTTTTTAAATGTTTATTATTTGCGTACTAAATGCTTTGGCACACAACTACAATAATATTTGAATGCTAAACTTAATTTCATCACTATCCCCCCTGATAAGAATGTTTGACGACAATTATTATAATTTTTAAATATATTTGTAGTTGAATGCAGTTCCTTGCCTCATCTATCTAAGATTTTCCAGTTTATAATCTGAATGCTCTTGTAGGGCAGTGAACAGCATCTTTGCTGAATCTAGTTTGTTCCGGGATAGGTCCAGTTCTCTGAAGTGGGCGGGTTTAGTCTGAGAGCTGAAGCCACATCAGCACCGCCCCCTTCTGTGACATCATAGTATGACAGCCTGCAGAGAGATTAGAAACAAAATCTAGAGCTGTCCATTTCATAAATTATATATTATAATTTATATTATATATTCGTTTCTCTTTTCATAAAAATACATTTAATGAATCATATAATAGAAATAAAGGGGGGCACGGTGGCTTAGTGGTTAGCACGTTCGCCTACCTCCAGGGTTGGGGGTTCGATTCCCGCTTCCGACTTGTGTGTGTGGAGTTTGCATGTTTCTCCCCGTGCCTCGGGGGTTTCCTCCGGGTGGTTTCCTCCCCTGGTCCAAAGACATGCATAGTAGGTTGATTGGCATCTCTGGAAAAAATTGTCCGTAGGGTGTGAGTGCGTGAGTGCGTGAGTGCGTGAGTGAATGAGTGAGTGTGTGTGCCCTGCGATGGGTTGGCACTCCATCCAGGGTGTATCCTGCCTTGATGCCCGATGACTCCTGAGATAGGCGCAGGCTCCCCGTGACCCGAGGTAGTTCGGACAAGCGGTAGAAAATGGAATGGAATGGAAAAAATATAATAGAAATAAATAAAAGTATCATTGTGCCACTGTTGCGTGTGTGTTTCTTGGCCTTGCTTCGCATATGGAATAACCACTTTTTAAAAGCAATAAGCCCCGCCAGAAAAGGAGGAAAGAAAAGAGAATTGTGCATCTGCTGTGTCACATGTGTGTAGTGTTAATATCTTCATGGAGGTTCGGTGGAGCATCCAGCTGGATCCAGGAGTGTTTGATCGTACCGACTGAATGAAACTTTAGCAAACAAAACATCCTTGAGTTTTAAATCCAGTGTTCACATCACAAAATAGTTTGCATTTGCAAAGAAGGTAAACTAGTCAACTCTTTAAGGCAGGATCATTATATTAATTATGATCAATTTGTGTATGATTTATTTTTGCATTAGTCTGCAGTGCATCTTCTCTGAATGGGAGTCTTCTATACCGGGGGTAACAATGGACCTCTTTGTATTTATGGTCATCTGATAATCAAAGACATATCTAAAAAATGCTCATACTTCATATTAGCATTTCACAACAACACCCCCACCAAAGGTTCATATGTGGTCAGGGGCGCGGTATGGGCATTTCTAATAAAGTGCAACTACGGTAAAAACATTCCCCAGAAGCCAGCTAAAGCCTCTGGGATGTCCTAATGTAAAAATGTTTTTAGGCCAAGTAAATAAAGTGTTTTTTGTTATAGTGAGTAAGAGTGAAAACAGTGGGAGTCTTTGCATTGTCTTGATTTATAGCATGAAAAATGTTGGATTGTAGTCATCACATCTTCAGACAGAAGCTCAAAGTTTGCCAAAGAGATTTATTAAATTTGCTTTAAATACACTATTTGTTAAAGCACCAAGCAAGCATATTTTAAGTCTTAAAATATAGCATTATTTCCAACTTTAAAGTGGCAAAAGTAAGACAAAAATAAAGCAGCCTCATCCAGGAGTTAATATCTTTTAGTTTGTAAGACATCTCATATCAATGGGAACATTATTTCTCCCACCACAGGAGAAACACTCATTGTCATTCACACAGCGATACAGAGGAACATACTTTGCAATCTTCTGCAGTGCATTTCTTAAATGTTCTTTTTTCCCTGCGTCAAGTCTCCAGATTTTTTTAAAGACAAGTGCTTTAATGCTTATATGATTTAAACTCCAGTTTTTAAGGCCTTGAAGGACGTTATACTCGTTTTTCTCATTAAGGCAGATATCAGCACAAGGAGAGTTAAAGCTGTAGAGAATAGTACAGCTGTCGTGTCTTTTATTCAGAAGGTTTTGCATGGGTGCTACGGGTCTTTCTCCAGTGTTAAGCAGGAGACGCTCAGAGTGAATGAAGTATTCACCCATATTCTTAACTCCTGCTGCTATGAGATCTGTACCTTCATAAACAGGGTATTCATTATTAGCAATGCCACATTTTACACATAATGCATTCTCATTTAATAGAAAGTTGTTCTGTGAAGGTGTGAATTCAGATCCACACTGATCCGTCGGTACGTTGATGGCTGCAGCATATTGAAGTTCCTGTCCATGTTCATCAACCTTCTTATAGCTGAAAGACATTACATTGCACTTTTAGAGCAAGTAGAGATGATCAAGTCCATTTACAAATCACTGATATTTTACTTCTTTATAAACTTACTTGTGCTCAAAGAAGGTGATAATACGAGCAAGAGTATTCACATCAATGTTCTGTCCGTCCACACCCTTCAGTGTCGAGTGATGAATCAGAAAGAGCAACAGGACGCCACTCACAGATATTGTGAACTAGAATCACAAAATACAACACAAACACACATAACATGAGTAACAAGGCACTGCATGTGTTGTGTGCAAGTCAGGATTGATGCGATTCGACAAAATAGTCCAAAATGGTCTTTACTGACAAAACATTCTTCATTAAAGAGTGCTCTGCTAAATACATCAATCAATAATCTATGTTGAGTTACAGTTGTGAATGGGACTTACCATGATGTCTGTGTCAGAGTCGAGTTGTGTGTGAATCTCCACAGAAGTTTGATCAAGGAAGCAGATCAAGTAAAGTATTGTGTGTATTGATCGTGAAGTATTTATACTGGATTTGATCCGCCTTCTTCCTGGATTTTGTTTGCTGCAAACCAATAATGCAACCCATAAAAACTGCTGAAGGCTGCCAGTCCTCACTCAGATGTAATAATAAGAAACATTCTTTAGTTATATTGTAAGTTAATTTACATTGACATGTGTATCAAATCTTGATACTACACATTGTTGTCATTATCTACCAGATGGAACTTCAGATGTACTCTTATTAAAACATACTGAATACTGGTGACTCAAAAATGACTTTATCAAAGTCATTAAAACACATTTTTTTACACAAGACGTTAAAAAATACAAAACTTCAATAAGCAAAAACTGTATAACCTCTCACTAAAAAATGTTAGAAACCAAATAAGTTATTATTCTTTGACCAAACAAAAATAATTAAAACATCCAGACACAAGGAATTATAGGATATATAACGTTTTAAGAGAGATTTTGTCTCTACACTTTGACATTGTTGTTCACGCACCTTGTGCTTTTTATTTAAGGTGTGAAACACACATCATAGCCACAGACATAAAAGATGTGAGATGACCTCTTGTGTGGAAACAGCTACTCAGCTTCTCTCTAACTGATCTTGACACTTTTTATGTTTTTAGAGTTGGGCAGCTGTGACTCTGCCTTGAACTTTGATAGTGTTAAACGCTCATGACATGCATGTGAATACTCAACCATCTATGCACTTTATTCCTGTTCTCACACCACTGAACATTAGCTTTGATAACTTGATATTTATATTAAACTTCTTCGTGATTTAATCATCCTTATTGTCTGCTGAATTATTTGTTTTCAGATTCAGATTGGAATCCCAGATTTTGAATGTGATCTCAGATGTTTTGTCTTCTCTGTATATAATGGTGATGCGATATAAATGCTGCTTGTATTGTGGTTCCCCTGCATGAGGCCAGATAAGATCTTTTTATAGCTTCAGTGTTTTCTTCACAGATTTCTGTGAAGTTTACTCATTATGGCAGATATCAGCACATGCAGAGTTAGTGGAGAACAGTGCAGCTGTTTTCTTTTTTTATTCAAGAGGTTTTGCATGAGTGTTGTGGGTGTTTATCAGTATAGGGTTAAGAAGGAGACACTCAAAGCGTATGAAGAAAGAGCACACTTTTGTGGTTCAACAAAAAGTTTTTTAAAACTTCATAAAAGCTGTCAGGATCCTCAACTTCTCAACCTGCTAGATCTGCAGTCTTTGCATTTGTCTTCTTGCATGCAGCATGTGCAATACTTGGCCAAAGTAGTCAAGTAGTGTGAAGAGCACATTACCTTTATTCATTCGGCAGACGCTTTTATCCAAAGCGACTTACATTGCATTATCCTATACATTTATACATAGGTATTTGCAATCCCCTGGGATGGAACCCACAACCTTGCGTTGTTAGCACAATGCTCTTACCACTGAACTACAGGAAAGCTAGTCAAGTATATGTAGTCAAGTGTGTGTAGTAGGCCTACATTTTAATATGCGACACACTGAACCTGAATTAGTTGACTTTACTAGAAAATTGTGCAAAAATGTGTTGCCTTCAATCTTATATGTGACTGTGTAAGACATTTGTGACAGACAGACGCAGGGAACAGAACCCAATGTAGGTTTTATTTGGTCATGCAGTATAGCAGTTCTGATCATACCGAGGTTGTGAAAGCATTATCACTGTTACGGTTTACGTGTATGTATTTTGAAGAATACATTTTCTTGAGCAAAGGGTTTGTGTGTTTTTGTTTCCATTTTCTGCATTTAGAGTACAGAGATGAAGCAGGAAGATCAGGACGAGGACCCTTGATGCTCTATTGAGAACCAAGACCAAACACACATCGCAAACACGACACACAGGTGACCGTACAACACATGCAGAAATTAAAACTATCTTCCTGGCATTTGAGAGATGATTTTTGGGGTCTTTTGTGTAGCCTAATCTTATCCGGAGGTTCTTGATGTTTCTATCAGTAGCACAAGCAATATCACGGGTTTCATTCATTGGAAACTCAACGTGATTAATTGTAACACAATAACATGAATTTTCCATAGGCTATGAATGCACGGTACTTGAATAAAAGTGTCTTATAAGCATTCATTGCTTATATCAAAATTACTGCTGTCAATCGATTACATCTACAACCACTCTGTGCATTGTGGATTCTGCACGGGCTGGGGCACGCTCCCAAACTTTTCACTCACCAAGGCACAAGTGGTTTGATTTGAATGAATCATTTCAGTTATTGTAAGAAATGTTCTTTTTATTCTCTTATCATTTTTTTCCTGCATCTGTATTTTGGCTGATAGGAGAGATGTCTTGGTTGATATTGAAAATAGTATTTTCTCACTATAAAATCAAATGTTTTTTCAGTGAATGCAGAACTTCACCAGAATAAGCAGTGCACACAAAACATCACGCTGAAGGTTATTTTTAATATCAGGTACATTAAATAGCCTAATACAAAAAGTCATTGTTTAACATAGGTCTTTAGTAGGAAAATAGGTTTTGCACTGTGTGCATTTCCCCAATTGTTTTTTCATCCTAATTCAATGCAATGAAAATGATGTTGTTTTATATTACTTCACATATCACAATCCTCTGATGATCTAAGCATCAACATGACATTTAAGTACCATCGTCAATGTATTTCCTGCATCACCATAACTCATGGTCAGTTTTTTGGGAGACAGTTCTGATCAATAGGGGTGTTTTCTTCTCCTCTACAAGCATAACACTCCGTCTCGCTCACACAACGATAGAGAGGCACATGAGACGCAATGAGCTTAAATTTGCTCTGAACATCTTTTTCTGTGTCAAACTTCCAGAAATCCTTAAAAACAAAAGCTTTAATTCCACCGTATTTGCTCCAGTTATCAAGAGCATTGAGGATTTGATATGGGCTTTGCTCATTGAGACACGTATCAACCACACGGGGAGTTTAAGGTGTAGAAAATACTGCAGTCTTGTTTATTTTTCTTTAAGAGTTTTGTCATTGGTGAGTTGTTAGGAGGGTTCAGTAAAAGAGACTCGGAATGAATTCGTATTTTTTCGTTGTTTTTTTTTGGATGGTTCCTTTCTTTATTTCCTGCTGCTATAAGCTGTTTACCCTGGTAAAGTGCCTTGGACTCATCACCAATGACATTTTTTACATTTTGTGCATTTTCCTGAGTCAGAAAGTTGTTTCTCGAAGGAATAAAGCCGGTTTGACATTGAGCCTTTGGTACGTTGATGGCTGTGGCGTACTGACGGGGCTGACCATCAGCATCAGCTCTCTTATATAGCTGGAAAACATTAAGCACCCTCATATCAGTTGAAAATTATATTTACATGAAGATGACTCATGATTCAATTATACATTACCGTTAATAAACTATTAGCAAATCTTTTTGTTTGTCTCATTGCATACTTACTTCTGCTCAAAGAAGTTTATAATCTTGGCGAGAGTTTCCATGTCCACTGCGTCATTCTCCAAACTTTGTGTCCAATGAGGAAGCAGAAAGATCAGCAGAACACCACTCAGAGACACAATGAACTTCTGCAGAGACACAAAATATAACACAGACACTCACATGTCTGATTTTTTATCTCCGTGGGAACAGTCCATAGGCGTCATGATTTTTATACTGTACAAACTGTATTTTTTATCCCCAACACCCAACCCCTGAACCTAAAGATCATAGAAAACTTTAAGCATTTTTAGATAAAAAAATATTGTTCTGTACGATTTATATATACGCTTTTCTGCCCATCGGGACCTTAATTTTGGTCCCCACAGTTACACGAGTCCATGTGTTGGTGTGCATTCAGGTTTAGGTCCCCACCGGGATATAAAAACAAGGACACGAACGCACCTAGATACACTTATCTTCACAAAGACTTTTCATCAAATGTTGACTTATATTATTGATAATTTTGATTATGGTGTTATGTATTTTATTAGACAGCACTTCTTACAATATAATACAAGAATCAACAGTTATAAAGAAATAATAATTATTAAATATTCTTGAATGTGACTTACCATTGTATCTTTCGTCCTGAAACTGTATGTTCAGAAATGATTCTTATTTTTAAATTATATTGAAGCTATTACAGGTGAGGCGGAAATGCAAACCAACCTAAAGAATTGTATTTTAACTTTTATTCTTGCAAGAAGGTCATCAGACATACAGAAAGTTGTGCAGTGAGAAGACAAGAGGAAGTAAAGGCACACTGTTTTATAACCTGCTCTGAGACAGTCGGATGTCACACCTAAAGCAAAAGTCAATAACAGGAAGTAAGCAAACATGTGCACATATTCAGTACATTTCCATCATCCACCAGTTCAAAACACTTATCTTATACGTTAGAAAAATAAAGTTAATAGAAACTATGATCCAAAAAAAAATGTGTATGTCAGTGGATTGTGCGCCGACATGTTGTGCAACAGCACTTTATGACCGGTGTTCGAGTCCCAGCTTGTGGTCCTTTCACGCTCGTGTTCCCCTCATTCTCCTCCATTTCCTGTCTCTCTATCCTATCGATATAAAAAAAAAACTAAATAAATTAATATATAAAATTTCCATCCCAGATCAAATGTTGATCATCTAAGAGGAAGTGTCTATATTTGTTCTGTCCCTGAATTTTGATGTCACAATCGTACACTACATATTGTCATTTCAGCAGGATGTTTTCCTCATTTTGACTGTCTACGAAATACATGAGTTTTAAATATGTAGGTTTGTGATTTTGCTCGTGATAATACTTACCTTTGATATTTAATAACCGTTGTTCTAAAACACATTTATTCAGGTGTTACGATCATCAGAATGAGTGCCCTCGAGCTCCACCAGAGGGCCCTACAGACATTACACAGACTTTCAGTTTTCACTACAGTTCCCATAATCCATTGCCTGGACTCATTTGCCATTATTGTTTTCACCTGTTTGTTGTTATCATCTGTTAGTCTGTCTATTTATACCCACTCCTGATTTGTGCCTGTTTTGTGGATTATGTTTATTAAAGCTGCGTATAGATCCTCTACCGCTTTGTGTCTCGGAGCAGTTTTTGACGACAGACGACAGACGACAGAAGACAGACAGACATTTTGCAATCCCCTGGGATCGAACCCACAACCTTGCATTGTTAACTTACCATGCTCTTACCAAACTTACTTATGCTCTTACCACTGAGCTACAGGAAAGCTATCATCTGTGTATATATAGCCCTTGTGTTCAGTTGTCTGGTGCGTATCGTTCTTGTACATTATGGTCTCCCTCATGTGTCTCTGAACCTGGATTTTCCTTTGTGTTCTGTTTGGACTTTTATATTAAACCATTAACTGCAAGTGGATCCGCTCCTTGTTTTCCTTCTGCTCTCCGTGACACACATGTGTTTACTCTCTAAACTTGCTGTTTTATTGCAACTGAAAGCTCAATAAAGCCAAAGTCGTTTACATATTTAATGTTTCTGTTGTGAGACATAAAATAATAATTACAGACGAATGTTAATGTTCATATGTCCAGTCAGTAACAATGACAGGTGCTTGTAAACGCTGTTTTGTAATCATTCATTGATTTACTTACAGGTAACTTTAAGCTGCTGTTTGGTCATGAACGGAGAAGACGCCGAGAGACATTTTCCCACTCACTTAAAGTGAAATAATCAGTGCTACAAACTCTACAAAAAGGGCAATTGCACTCTGCCCTCATTGTTATTTTTCCGACGGTTGTATTATGACGGTTGTATTATAAAATTATAGTATTTATTTTGTTCTCTTAAACACAAAAGAAGATATTTTGAAGAATTTAGAAAAACAAACTGTTCTGGGGCACCTTTCACTACCATTTTTGACCACACCAGAAACTCAGTTGCTAACAGTCTTCTAAATATCAACAGAACAAAGAAATGTGTAAGGTTTGGAACTGCATGAGAGTGAGTAAATGATGATAGAATTTTAATTTTTGGTTGGAGTATCAATTTGTGTTACTCAACCCCAAAATGTGTTGCTGAAATTATTGAATTTTAAAGCATTTCATGAACCTTTCTAATGCAGTGACATTTATATAGATCTGTTGAGTTGCATGAAATGTGATCTTTTTATTGATTTTTACTGTTGTCTGGGATCAACTTATGACGTTAGTGTGGTTTTTACATTTAAAAATATCCAAATCAATAAGTACTAGACTATTTTCTACCGGGGTTTTGTGGACGGTTTAAGAAACGCTAGGTTTTAAGGGCGTTCCGCATTGAAGACTTGGAAGTAAACGCCCACTGCTATGATTGGATGACAGTTCCAGAAGACTGCAGTATGCCCTGTGATGTACCTTTCTGTGTGTCTGTTTGACAAGCTACATGCTTAGTTGGAGCCTTCTGTAAACTTTGTTAGACACGTAGGTTACACATTATCAGGACACATAAAGCGATGACAATAGTTAAAAAGTCGTAATTTCAGTAACAAGGACATCTTCAGTTCTAACACTGAATACGATTAACTTTTATATAACTAAAGCTCAGGTTAAAATTTATTCTTAATTCATGACACCTTTAAAAGTAAAGGAGAGACTCAATTATTTCACAAAATACATAGAATGCATTATTGCATTAGAAGATTTTTAATGAAAGTGTTTCATGTCTCTATTTAACTTTATACATTTCATACATACTGTATAAAGCATCTTATCAGGTTGGCTCACCAAATGAATCAAGCAACCTAGATATTTAATTGATGTTTGGTTTTCAAACTGACAAACATTCTTCTTTTATTTCATTATTTGAATTTGGCTCTCCACAAAGGATGCATGCATTGTTTCTGCAGCGGTAAAGTGGCACAAGATCAGCAATCTTCTTCAGGTTTATTCTCAGCTGCTTTCTTTCTGCTTTACCTTGGTCATATTCTCCCATATATTTTTGAAAACAAAGGCTTTTATTCCCTTATAGTTGCTTAATTCTTCAATACCTGGTATAATGCTGTATTTTCCATTAAGACAGGTCTTCATACAGGGAGAGTTAAGGGTGTAGAACACCACGCATGCATTCTTTTTCTTATTTAATAAATCTGTCAAAGGTGAATGATTTACAGGGTTAAGAAGCAGATACTCTGAATGAGCTGGCTTTGGTTGTGTTTGAACTCCTGCGGCGATGAGCTCTGTGCCTCTGTAGACTGGATATTTATCAACCTTTATAGCTTTCTTTACAGTTTCACTTGGGTCACATATCAGGAAATTTTCAGCAGATGGTTCGAAAGTCGGACTGCATTGTTCAGCTGGTACATTGATGGCTGCTGCATGCTGCACTTTAACTTTGTAACTAAAGAAAACATAAGATATATTAAAATACATTGTTAGACTCAAACAATTAACTCTTTCAGTGTTAATTACAATAATGGCCTTAAAGGTCAGATATGAATGCATATGATGCCTAACAACCGTGTCCTTACCAAACGCGATGCCACGACACGCGATACAAGGAATCTTATTTAGATGGGTGCATCTCGATATGCCTCCTCGCTCCTCCGTCCTCCATCCTATGACCCGGAAATCGATCGAACTCAGCCATCTTTAAGGACATCTCAATTCTCTAACTGCACCGGGGGGATGCGAGGATCGAGGAGAGAGGAGGCTTTCTCCTTTGCGGAAGTGTTTAATCAACTAAACTCGACACGACTATATATTCTCCTCCCCCTGCACATCTTTAGATCATATACAAACACATTCTATTATTGTAAGTTTTCCCCGGGTGCTGCAGTGATAGCTGCCCACTGCTCTGGGTGTACGTGTGTTCACAACTTGTTGTGCGTGTGTTCACTACTCTCTGGACGGGTTAAATGTCGAGGTCACATTTCGGGTATGGGTCACCATACCTGAAAAATAGGTCACTTTCAAATTCAAATATAGACCTATTTCAGGCAGTATAGTTAATATTCATGTAGTTAATTTATTAACATATTTACGCATATATTTGTTGTACCTTATATACATTTCTGACCACTTTTAAGCATGATTTTTAACTTATTTTATTGTAGTGGGGTTTATGACATCTGCGTAGAGTATGTATTTAACTTTATTTTTATATTTGTGCAATATGTACAGTCATCATTAATTGACGACGCTTCGAAGTGATCCTACAGAGAGCGAGGATATGCCATTCCACATCTTTTAATTCCTCTGTCCTCATGTCTTTTCCTTGCTACCTTCCCTCGCCTCCTGCAGGAGTGGAGCTAAGATGCGAGGAAAGGAAACGAGGATGCAAAATTAAGAATTGAGAAGCAGCCCAGTACGCATCTCTATATGTGCACTCTTCAGCTGCAGCGTGAGATGGTGCGTGGACAGAAAAAACTCTTCTGATTGGCTGTGTTTCGTGATTGATTGTCCCGTCCCTTTTCCGCATTCGGTATGGACAAACAAATTGCATATTACAGGAATCTCATCGCATCGCGTTTGGTTAGGATGCAGTGTAAGTGTCTAAATAGGAATGTTTTAGTTGAAATAACAATTAGTTTTTATTCATAGTAACCTACTGGTCGTCGAGGAATTGTATAATGGAAGCCGGAAAGGCGCAAAAGGCCTGAGGAAGCAGGCAGATCAGGAAGAATGTCTTCATATGACATGCCTACAATATACAAAAAAAAGATATGGTAGTAACAAAATAACAATTAATTACTTATAATTTTATATGAATTAAAATCTGAGTTTGCAGAGTTGATACACATGCTACTAAGCTATACAGCAATTTAAACTAACAGCTTCAGCCTTTATTTAGTTACTTACCATAGTTGCTCTTTACAAAGTCAACAGTCCTTTGAAATGAGATAAGTCAAGAAAAAACTTCTCTGAGAAACTGTAACTGAGAGAGTAACTGCCTACTGTATTTATCCTGAACCAGCACCCCACATGAATCATGTGACTGAATGACACATTGTAAGGTTGGACTCATTCAGATCTAAGTGTAGCTTTTGTTTTATACATTCAAACAAACACCAAACATTTTTGTTTGGAGACCCCGAATGATTGCCAAAATCTATGAATCTAGTATCTAGAATACTTTTTGCATCATACGGCATGTTTTCACCATTTATTATGGTGATGCAACGTTCAAAACAGTGAAAGATTTATTCATTTTTGTTTTAAAATTTAAAAATGTTTACGTGTAATTAGCATTAAATCAGTATACCATTGGTGCATGGGATTTATCACTATTACACTTTTGAGTAATCCTTTTTTTACACCTCGAGTATTTAAAATGATACTCAGTGTTTCTACTGTATAATCAACATTTTTGTTCTGTGTTGATTTAACGCATTATCAAAGATGGACCTGTATGTTCATCTGGAAAGGGTTTTACAGTTTTTCTCGATTGCTTAAACACATTCCTTGACATTATGCCTCATATTCTCAAAACAGTAAGCACAAATCCATAATATTCCACCCAATCTCCCAAACATCCTATTTTCAGGTCAAAATGAAGCTCTCTTCTCAAAACCATTCAACCTTGCTGAAAAACCAAACTCTTCCCCCAGACATGACACAGAATCCCTCAAAAACACCCAAACTACAACATGGTCTTAGACACTGGTGAGATCAATTCAAAACACTGTTACTAAAATATCTTACTGGGATTCAAGAATAGTTTGACAGTTTAGTGTTTATTAGAATATACAACATAAGAGAGTGCAGATAGAGCAAAATGCAAGAATGAGCTTGAGGAAAAAATAAAACATTACATTACTGCAAAGTGGATGAAGATGATCTTACAAGACCAAAGAACAACATGAACTGGTCATGCAACACAATACAGTACACAACTGCACAAATGACATTAACATTACAGTAATTATTAAGAAACACGAAAATAACAAAACAATAGCTTAAATTTGTATAGGTGCACGGGGCGGAAAGCTTGTAGCGATGCGGTTGGGTGTGACACAATTCGCAACAAATTATACAACATAAACAACAATAAATATGCAAAATGCAAAAAATAGACATTCTTATAAGACAGGCTTACGTTTTATTGCAGTATTCATGAGGACACTTTTCCTAATTTGTTGTAAAAAATTTGTTGGGAGATTTAACACCGGTGTTACAGTTTTTTACAATTGCTATGACAATTTTTCCAATACTTTTAAAAATGTTTCTAAACTCTTAACACAGTTATGACAACATCTGGTTGTGTAGGCAATACAATTAACACATTTCTTTTTGCTTTGACACAAAATGCATACATTTAACACAAACACAAACAGTTTGAAAATCCCTGTCATAAACCACAGGCTATCAAACAGAGAGGCTGGTGAATGAATACAGACAAATCTCAGCTGGGACACAGTGGCATTTATTGTCCAGATTTTTCGAGAAATCAAAAGGTAGGTTATTGTAAGGGCAGACATGACACATGTAAAATAATGCAGTTTCTGTTATTCCATCTGATGTTAGTGTTTTTTATGACATTGTGATATAATTGACTGAATGTTCCTGTGAGTAGAGAACATGTTTTAGTGTTTTGGTAGACACAGTGTATTGTGTTAGTTTTGTATTTTAAAACAAGTGTTGGAGTTTAGTTTACAATGTGTGATTTTGAGCATGAAATGAAAATCAAATCAGGATGCGAAAGAATAGGCCTCCTGTTCCAACATGTGTTTGTGACCACATTGGGCTGTGAGAGAATAGACCCCTTCTTCATGTTCACACTAGCCTTCTTCAGCTTGCTCTGATGCTCGGAACTAACCACCATTTCCAGCTTCGACCCAAAAGTCCACCCAACCATCTCAGACCTTTCAGTTGTAGACACCAAATCGATCTGCTATTTCATCAAGCACAGCAAGACCAATCAAACGAAAAGAGGACACTACATCTAAATCTTCAACCTACAGTCTCCCTTCCAACCATAACCAACCTTCTCAGCCTTCCTGCATTTCTAACGCCTACAGGTTCAGATGCTCGGAACTCTCCACCACTTCTGGCTTCAACTCAAAACTCTACACAATCATCTCAGACCCTTCGATTTTAGATACCAAAATTATCTTCTATTACGCTCTGCCGCAGCAGACACCAGTCCAGCCACTTCCCCCCACGCTCTGCCGCAGCAGACACTTCCCCAAGCCCATGCTCTGCCGCAGCAGACACTTCCCCAAGCCCATGCTCTGCCGCAGCAGACACTTCCACAAGCCCATGCTCTGCCGCAGCAGACACTTCCCTGCCGCAGTCCCCTCCTCCCCACCACTTCCCTCACTTCTTCACTCCACCGCTCAGTAAGCACCAATTCAACAGGACATATGCCCCAGCAGGAACCCACTTCCCCATCAGCACAGTCTCATTTGCTCCAGCAAAAGCTTGTGACCTCTCTCCGTTGCCGCATCAACCATGCTCCAGCAGGAGCTCGCATCTCCATCGCCCCACTTGGGCCAGCTCTGTTTACGGCAACAGAAGACACCACCCAACACGAAGCCAGTATCTTCCATCCAGTTGAAACAGTTAGTGCCACTCCCCAGGAGCCCTACCGCAGTAGTGCCCCGCTCCGCTAGAAGCCTAATCTTCCTTCCTCGCCGCAATAGACATGCTAACCCAAGCTGGGCCAGCACCTCGCCAACTCAAGCCACCCTCTTTTGGGGATGTTTTGATGGCGGAACGACTGGCATCCCGGCACAAATCAATGCAGTGTATAATGCAGCATTCTGGACTTCTATCCCTCAGTCTCCTTTTAAAATCAACATGGTGGCATGCTGAATAAGGTCGATATTGCTCCAAAGTGCGGTTTCTGCCAAGAACTGGCATTTTTCAGACTTCTGGCAGTATTATGCACTTACGTATTGTCATACACTTTCAAAATGAATAAACAACATTAAAACTGTTATTTTAAAATTATTACATTATATATATTTTACATGTGGCAGACACTTTTTTTCCAAAGCGACTTGCTTTCAATCTAAAAATTTACAGACTGGTAATTCATAGATTCTATATATTTAACACTGTGTTTCTTAGGGCAATTAAACTCATGACATGGCGTCAAATAAACTACACACACAAAATAAAATGGTGCTATAAAACTGGTTCTTTGCTCGTAATTATAGGGGAACCACTTTTAGTGCTTTATAGCACCATATCATGGTGCTTCAGTGGGTCTTCAGAGGTTCTTTGGGGTGACCGATGTGATATATACATTTACATTTGGCAGATGCTTAAGCGACTTACATTGCATTATCCTATACATTTTGTTTCTAAGTATGTGCAATACCCTGGGATCAAACCCACGACATTGGCGATGTTAGCGCCATGCTCTAACCACTGAGCTACAGGAAAGCCGCAATAGACACCGTTTTCGTGTAAAGAACCCTTTATGGTTCTTCAGCAGTTCTATATAGCACCTAAGTCATCCCAAAAAAACACTGAAGAACCAACATATGGTTCTATATAGCACTTAAAGTGGTTCCCCTATGATCACAACTCAAGAACCATTTTCAGGGCTATAAAGCACTATTTTTGTGTATAGAAATATGTACTAACTAAAATGTTCATTGAGGACCCAAAAATGGTTTCTTCCATGCCAGGGTTCACCAACTAGCGGAATCCAGTCCGAATGCGGACCGCGAGATGCCTCCGTCCGGACCTCAAAGCATTTTGACGTAATAAATAAATGAACGCCAAACATAATTTTCTAATGCAATCAAAGTTATACCAGGCACATCAAGGTCCGCTCAGTAGCAGTTTGGGTCCTACGGCTCCACGGACAGTTAACATATGCGACTGTTCAGAGGTCAACGTCGTGGAGTGATGGGCGGCGAGACAGACTCGCTGCACACGCACAGACAGATGTAACTGTCAGTGACCGAAAAACAATGTGCTTTTCAAAAGTTAGAAAAGTTGACGCTGAAAACCATGTTTTCCGAGATGAATGGGTCGAGAGATTTGCATTTATTCTTCCTCCATCAACATGCACAAGGCCGGTTTGTCTCATTTGCTCGGAGTCCGTTGCAGTTGTCAAAAGTGGAAATGTTAAACGGCATTATGAAACTAGACATAGACACTATGAAGAAACTTGCCCGCAGCAGTCTTGAGGTAAGGACATGGAAATATATTACCTCAAAGCCCAGTAGACTCGACTTACCACCCAACAACGAGCATATGAATGTTCACTAAAAATACAGTGAAAAAATAACAGGCCCTCTACTGATGGGAAAATAGTAAAAGAGAGCATGGAGGGTGCGTGTGAAACACGTTTAGAAGGAAAATAAGGTCATGGACTAAAATAAAATATTAAACAAACCCCCGTTTCAGCTGCAACAGCCGCAAGAAGAGCTGAAATGTTATAAGGATGTTCAGTCACAACTTGATGCTGCTATTTTTTCATCTCAGATCAGCAGAAAACAACACTTTAGTTTTCTTTTAAAGTTGCTAATGTTGAAATGAATGTATGTTCAGTTCAGGTTAAGAGATTAGGGCATTTTGCACATTTTTCCTTCATTATATTGTTGTCAGACATTGTTATGCCGTCATAGATATGAAAAGACATGTTTATTTCTTTGGTCTGCCAAAAACCATCAATTCATGTTTTTAGGTATTTAATTGTCCGGACCTCGGCTGGTAGGAAGGTTCGTTTACTGGACCTCAAGCGATTTTTGTTGAAGACTCCTGGTATAGATACTGTACATTTTACGACATTTGATTAACTAAAGTGTCAAAGTTCTAATAAGGAATGACTGCCGCCATTCATTTCCAAATAAATGTGCAATTAATTAGTTCGCTTTTTATCAATTGACAGCACTAATTTATATATAAGCAATGCATTCAGTAAAAAAATGTTATTTAAGTAACATGCATTCATGGCATCCGGTTTCTCTTCTATGCACACTTTCTCTTTACATTGCATTTTGGTTATTTATGGCTCATTCAATTCATTTCAAGGAAAAATAAAACATTGGTTTTCTCAATATGTGCAATATAAAAAAAATCTGTACATGTTGTGCCTGCTTTCTCTGCAGATGGTTATACTGTGATGTCACAGAAGGGGGCGGTGCTGATAGTAGATTAAACCCCACCCACCTCAGAGAGCTGGACCTTTCCGGGAACAAACTGGGTTCAGCGAAGAAGCTGTTTATTGCTTGTCACAAAGCTCTTCATTACAAAAGAGACAAAACAGGATCAGTAAGAATCAGACACTTATGCAAGTTTAACTGTAACAGAAAGTCTTGAAATGGGAAAAAGTGTTCTCATCATTCGAATTGCTAACAGGCCTTTTTGTGTCTTTACACCAGTACTCATATATATTTTATTACATTTTTTCACATTTTACTTTCTTCGTTCATCTTGTTTTTCCTGTAGATGAGCCGTAAATGACTCCTTTTATAACAGCCTATTTTAGCAAAATATTGGTAATCTAAAAATATTGTCAAAGTATATATACATCACCTTGTTTAATGGGACAGTTCTACAGAAACGTGTTTATGGATGGTCTCTTAAATGAGGTCTAATTTTTACTTTAAATATGCAATGCAGCAAGCATCAATACTTGTTGATAAAACGTTTTATTTTGCACTTTAACGAAAGACTTTATAAATAAAATAAAGAATGACAAAATGTCACATGCTCTCCAACTTGTAAATCGCTTTGGATAAATGTGTCTGCCAAATGAATAAATGTAAATGAATGGGTACAAAAAAATGATATGAATGAGTGAGTGAGTGATAAAAGCATAACAATAAAGTGGTATACCATCATTTTTTGTTTATAAATGATAAAAATATTGATAAAGTTTCTTTAATGAATTGTGGTTGTAGAAGAAATGTGTTTTAAATGAATCCAATTGTTAAGGTCATTTGTTTTTTATAACATTTTTAAAACCGCAATGCCACATACAATATCCTGCTTATAACTGAAAATGTATGTTATAATAAATATAAATGGGATGGTGAGGGGGATGATGCTTATATTCATTTTCACCCCCCCCCCTCAAATCGAGCTCTGCACATAACTACAATTTATGAAAGAAGCTTTAGAAATATTTGACTCTGATTGTAGAATATTATCAACAAGTACTGATGTTTGCTGCAATGCATATTTAAAGTAGAATTTGGACTTGACTAAGACCTCATCCATAAGTTGCAGTAGAACAGTCACAATAGTGTGAGGTGTAAGGTGACATGATTGTATATCAAAAATATTTCTTCCAAAAGTATTCATAAAGAGAGAGACATCAGGAACTGAGAAAGTCAAAAGTGCAAGAGGATATATTTCAATAAACCATGTTGGCTACAGTAGGTGTGAAGAGAAGCTCCTGACAAAGGGTTTGCTGCAATTCAAATGATAAGAACACATTTTCCTATTTAAAGAAAGTTTTCTGCTTCAGTCAAATTTACAATACTGTCTGATTCAGACTGTAGATAATGTCATGGTAACACTTTAGTATAGGGACCAATTCTCACTATTAGTTGCTTATTAGATTCCTATTTTTAGCATATTGGCTGTTTATCAGTCCTTATATAGCACATATTCAACATGACCATATTCTACTTCCCTAATCCTACCTAAACCTAACAACTACCTAACTATTAAGAAGCAACAAATTAGTAGTTTACTGAGGCAAAAGTCATAGTTAATGGTTTATTAATACCAAGAATTGGACCTTAAAATAAAGTGTGACCATCTTTCTTTAACAGATGTTTTGTCCTTTTCTGTCTCTCTTCAAATCAAGTTCTTTGTGACAAGTTGTAAAATACTTTAAAAGACTATTAAAGACCAACAGTAGCACCTGCTATATATTCATACAAATGTGAGGATAAAGGAACGGGTTAAACTCTGAGGTTTTAACGGACAGCAAACCAAACACTAAGATTATGTGGGCATGACTTCTGTCTTGCAGATTTATCAAATAACACAAGAGGATATATCATTGTTATGTCCCTGTGCAATACACAATTACAGACACATGCTGACCGTACTGTATCCTGAACAGTCTTGTCGAAGTGTTTTACAAGTCACCACCAATTACAATACATTGGCCAAAAGGTTCCCAACAATCAGCAAAAAAACATTCTCTTAAATAAATACAGACAAGGAAGTTGTTTACTAGTTTGCAAAGACGAAATTCACCTTTTATAGAGGCAGTTTCCTCTCTGTAGTTCATTTGAATTTGTTTATGGGATCTTGTTTTTATCCCTATATAATTAAACCTGTTATACTTTAATCTAAACTCTTCCATTTGATCAATTTCATACTCATATTTACATTATATTATACTTGTCGTTCAATACAGCTCCACGTTGGCTCTTTATTTATTTATCTATCTATCTTAAGTTTTTCTAGTTTGTAATCTGAATTCTCTTGTAGGGCAGTAAACTGCTAATTCTTTGCTGAATCCAGTTTGTTAAAGGTCCAGTTCTCTGAGATGGGTGGGGTTTAATCTGAGGCGTTTAAGCCACATCAACACCGCCCCCTTCTGTGACATCACAGTATGACAGCCTGCAGAGAAAGCGGTAGGTAATACATCTAAAGATGTTTTATTTATTGTATACGAACAACACAAAGGGGAAAACATCTGTTTGATACTGTATTATGATTGCATTTTCTTTTATCTTCAAATAATTTTAACGAGTCATAAATGACCAATGAAAAGATAACATGCGAAAAATAGGTTATTCATTCGGGTGGGTTACACTTTTTAGACCCAAGGGCTCTCACTTCTTCAATTTAATTCAGCCAATTAAATTGAAGAAGACAGAACTTCGGCAGGTGGGCGCTAACAGAAACTATAAGCGCAAATTCAGTTTTGATGACATGACAGTGCAGTAGTGAGATGGGTGAAGGCAAACATGACAAAGCCAACTGTTTAACAATAAAGATGATAAATAGTTAGATTTTAGAGATGCTCACTACTTAACTTAAACAAAAACTTGTCACATAATGTTAGATGTGTAGCCTAACATGCATTTGACTTAACATGGCTAAAAACACAGATAGCATAACGTTTAGCATTCAAGGAATAAGATAAGACTGTGTGTATATGGTGGATTTTATTAACATTGAAGAATTCAATAGATTGCCGAACTATTATAATTATATCTGATTTTAAAAAATAGTAACACCTTTGGCAGCACTTTGAATCTTTGACTCGGGTGTATTACACCTCATGATCAGTAAAGTGTCATTTACAAACACTTCAAATTGATAACCCTACATTACACTGACATGTTTAGGCAGCTTTTATGTTTAATGTTTGTTGTTTTATTGGCTTTGCAGTGTGGTGTTATATACAATGTTGATTTCAATACGAGGCTGAGAGGCATAACAGCCCAGAGCGCTGCATTGATTTGTACCGGAATGCCAGAGACGTTACGGCATCAAGACACAAAAAAATACACAATTTCACTCATTTCCACAGGATTTCCATAGAACTAAGGAAAACAGGCGTTCTTTAAATTAGAAGAGTCTTAGCATCTAATTTCAGGATACAAAAAAAAATAGTGCATTGTCTACATAAAATGTATATTAGCTATACTATATTTACTATAACTATATTAGTTTATATTAGCGTGTTGCTAATCGCTAGTCTTTACAGAATGATATTTTATGACACCAACTAAGTACACGTGTCTCCAGTTGGTATAGACTGCAAAGAACACAAGAGTGTAGCAAAACAGTGTTAGTGAAGTTTCTCAGAAGTTTGCGTACGTGTGATTCAGTGAAAACAGACGTACGCACAAAAGAACGTGCGTACGCCTCTTTACCAGATGAGATCTATAAATCAAACAATCTATAAATTGAGTTTAGATGAACTGAATCTCTGCCTTGTAAAGCCCCCTAACTAATATCATTACCATGTAAAATAGCTTAAAAAAAGACTTTAGTGAGCCTGAAATCGAGGTAGAGGCAGAGGTTCCTGCCGGGACACTTTTTGGAAGCCTGTCCAGTGGGATTTCAAACAAAACCAAGTATGTGGTATGGCAGTGTAGCGCAGGAGGTGAAGGAGGGGGGGCAGCAAAGGTCCCTAAAAGACATAAAAGACTTCAAATTAGATTTCAAAATGCGTGTTTGCACGTCACAGAAGCAACGTGCAGTTCAGGGGAGGAGACCGAATACCGAATAGCTGCCATAGTTGGTGAGAGTGCTGTTGTTGGCCCCAAGAGTGTTTGATCGTACCGACTGAATGAAACTATAGAAAACAAAATCCTTGAGTTTTAAATCCAGTGTTCACATCACAAAATAGTAAACTACTCAACTCTTGAAGGCAGGATCATTATATTCATTGTGATCACTCTGTGTATTCTTGTTGTATAACACCAAAACCTACTTCTTCTCAATGAAGGTGATGACACGAGCAAGAGTACACTGTAACAAATTGCTGTATTTCTTCTAAATACAGTAAATTAAAATCAAGCAATTTGCTGTAAAAAATACACCATTATACTGTTGCTATTCAAAATTACAGTTTTTTCATGTATTCTGCAATTACAGTAAATGCCTGTAAATTAAATTACAGTACTGTGGCTGTAAAATTTACAGTAACTGGCTGGCAACCCTGCTGCCAGTAATTTACTGTAAATTTTACAGGATTTTTTTTACAGTGTATTACTGTTGATCTGTCCATCCACACTCTTCAGTGTCGAGTGATGAATCAGAAAGAGCAACAGGACGCCACTCACAGATACCGTGAACTAGAATCACAAAATACAACACAAACACACATAAACATGAGTAACAAGGCACTGCATGTGTTGTGTGCAAGTCAGGATTGAAGTGATTCAACAAAATAGTACAAAACGCTCATGACATGCATGTGAATACTCAACCATCTATGCACTTTATTCCTGTTCTCACACCACTGAACATTAGCTTTGATAACTTGATATTTATATTAAACTTCTTTGTGATTTAATCATCCTTATTGTCTGCTGAATTATTTGTTTTCAGATTCAGATTAGAATCACAGATTTTGAATGTGATCTCAGATGTTTTGTCTTCTCTGTATATAATGGTGATGCGATATAAATGCTGCTTGTATTGTGGTTCCCCTGCATGAGGCCAGATAAGATCTTTTTATAGCTTCAGTGTTTTCTTCACAGATCTCTGTGAAGTTTACTCATTACGGCAGATATCAGCACATGGAGAGTTAGTGGAGAACAGTGCAGCTGTTTTCTTTTTTATTCAAGAGGTTTTGCATGAGTGTTGTGGGTGTTTATCAGTATAGGGTTAAGAAGGAGACACTCAAAGTGTATGAAGAAAGAGCAACAGGACACGGCTCACTGTAAACTGTTAGAATCACCAAATACAACAAAACACATGTAAAATTAAGATGTCAATGTTTCATGAAGATCGATAAGTGTAATGTCAGGATTGATAAGTGATGAATCAAGATCCTCAACTTCTCAACCTGCTAGATCTGTAGTCTTTGCATTTGTCCACTTGTCTGCTTGCGTGCAGCATGTGCAATATTTGGCCAAAGTAGTCAGTGTGAAGAGCACATTAGTAGTCAAGTATGTGTAGTCAAGTGTGTGTAGTAGGCCTACATTTTACTATACGACACTCTGAACCTGAATTAGTTGACTGCACTAGAAAATAGTGCAAAAATATGTTGCCTTCAAAACAACTGTTTAATTTCCCATTACTTTGTTATCTTTGACCACACATATAAAACATCAAAATATTAAATCGCAAAGACTTATGGGTATTCCTTGATAGAACAATAGTGGTTCAGTTCTTGTTGAGCTCCTGAATGAATAAATGAATGAATGAATGGGTCAAATTTAAAGGCTGTAACGCACATCAAACCAAAACTGTTTGCCACATCCACTAAGATTCAGCTGTCACATAAACTCCTTCCTTGCAGAAATATAGTCTAATCTCAAAATGGTTTGTTGACATCAGTTGTGTTGAAGCTGCACACATTTAACAAGATAGTATTAGATGTGGCCACTATATGTTTACCCGACCAACAGCAAAAAGTAAAAAACATGTCTTTTTTTATTTGATTCCCAGTCCTAGAGTTCTCAAAGGATCAGACATTCTGCAAGTATAGTATTCAACTGTATATAATTGCTTTAAAGTTTACTATAATATAATTTATTATAACTATAATATACATTTTATAAGTTTTTTGAGGGGAATATGCTTAAAAAAGATCGAGACAGATGCAAAAACAGAACCCCATAGGTTTTTATTTCATGCCGTATAGCAGTTGGTTGTGAAAGCATTATCAGTGTTACAGGTTGCGTTCACATGCAATTTGTGTGTCTTTTGAAGAAGACATTTTCTTGAGCAAACTACTTTCAGTCTTTTTTCAGGTGTTCTTTTAAATCCTCTTTCAAAAGCCAAATGCATTAAGGAGTGGTTCACTTTCAAAACAAATTTTCATGATAATCTACTCACCACCATGCCATCCAAAATCTTTATGTATTTTTTCCTTTAGTCGAAAAGAAATTAAGGTTTTGATGAATACATTCCAGGATATTTCTCCATTTGGTGGACTTCAATGGACTCCAAACGGTTAAAGGTCAAAATCGCAGTTTCAGTGCAGCTTCAAAGGACTTTAAACCATACCAGACGATGAATAAGGGTCTTATCTAAGGAAACGCTTTATAAACAGAAATGCTCGCCTTGCTCTGTTCTGCGATCCGCGTTCATGACTTCACAAAATATGAATTACGTTGAAAAGGTCACTCTTGACGTAGGCGGAAGTACCGAGTCAGTGTTTACAAGTTGAACGTGCAAGTTTTTTAACGTAATTACATATTACGTGCAGTCATGAACGCGCATCGCAGAACAGAGCAAGACGAGTATTTGTGTTTAAAAAGCATATACATCTTCTTGTATTGGTTAAAGCCCTTTGATGCTGCACTGAAACTGCAATTTTGACCTTCAACCGTTTGGAGTCCATTGAAGTCCACTATATGGAGAAAAATCCTGAAATGTTTTTATCAAAAACCTTCATTTCTCTTCGACTAAAGAAAAAAAACATAAACATCGTGGATGACATGGGGGGAGTAAATTATGATAAATTTATTATGAAAATGAACTACTCCTTTAAATCCATTGTGTTGTTCTGAGGGACATCCTATTGGTTTGATTTTTCATCCTAGAAAACATGAAGCAGCGAAAGTTTAATTCCATGCATGAATTTTTAGTACTATCTTGTTACATTCAACGTGATTCAACTTGGGTATCAAGTGCTTACATGTCCACCAAGGCTTTTGCAACTGCATCGGTTTGTGTGGTGTTTTTATTTCCATTTTCAGATTTTTTTAACCTAAAAAATATGAAGCAGTGGGAATTTAATCATCTGCATGAGATTATTTAATGTAATAATATCAATAAACTTTTGTTGTACGTAATCTGAATATTTTTTAGGTACTATCTACTATCTAATCATCTGCATAAGTTTGTCGAATGTCACAATATTTATTTACTCTTCCCCCATGCCTTTTTCAACGTTTACTTGTGTTTGTGTGTTTTTGTTTCCATTTTCTGCATTTAGAGTACAGAGATGAAGCAGGAAGATCAGGACGAGGACCCTTGATGCTATATTGAGAACCTAGACCAAACACACATCGCAAACACAACACACAGGTTAAAGTAAAACACATGCAGGATTTAAAACTATCATTCTGGCATTTGAGAGATGATTTTTGGGGGTCTTTTGTGTAGCCTAATCTTATTTGGGGCTTCTTGATGTTTGTACTCAGTAGCACTAGTAATATCATGGATTTACTTAAAGTGAAACTCAAAGTGATGAAGTGTAACGCAATGCCACACATTCACTGTATGCCATGAATGCATGTTACTTGAATAAAAGTTTTTACTGAATTCTTAAATATAAAGTATTGCTGTCAATTGATAAAAAGTGAACTCATTATTTGCACATTTATTTGGAAATTAATCGCGTCAATCACTTATTAGAACTTTGACGCTTTAGTGGTCGTAATCAAATGTCGTAAAATGTACAGTATCTTGTATAAAAGTCTAAAAAAGAAAACAAAAGGATAATTTCAAAAGGTCTTTAATGAGAAAACTAAACAAACAAGCATTTTATCTGAAGATAAAATGACAACATAGTCATTATTTAGGATTACTTGCACATTTTGTTTCAAAGTAGTTTTGATAAACACCACAAAACTTGACTGAAAAATATTGAGTTAACAAAGCTTCCAACGTGTGATGTACGAACTAGACAAAAATAATATTAGGACAAATAAAACAACAAATACTCGTATTTCCGGCACACCCCACGGTACAACACGATCTCACCATCCAACTTGGAAAAACTACAATCACTCCTTCCAAGACAGCCAGAAACCGAGGAGTCGTATTTGATGGACTATTGAAGCAGAGCAGGATTTAGAAGCCTGTTTCGACTGCACTGATTGGAGTGTCTTTGAAGATGCAGTCAGTATGGACTGGTCTGAAGAACATCACCAAGTACAAGACACCACCCCCACAGTCTGTGGAGAATCAACAACTGGCTGACGATCTGAATGTGGTTTTACTGCCGATTTGAAAAGACCAGACTCACACTTCACACATTCACCCACCCCCTGTGAAACCCCCCTCCTTCCTTCCCCACCATTCTACCTGCACTTAAGGTATGCGTAGAGGATGTGAACCGGGTCTTCAAGAAGCAGAAGACCAAGAAAGCTCAGGCCCAGACGGTGTTTCACCTGCCTGTTTAAAAGTCTGCGCTGACCAACTGGCCCCCATCTTCACACAGATCTTCAACAGATCTCTGGAGCTGGGCGAAGTGCCCCACTGCTTCAAACGCACCACTATCATTCCGGTCCCCAAAAATCCAAAATCACTGGACTTAACAACTCTGGTTATGAAGTCGTTTGAGAGACTGATCCTGGCCTACCTGAAGGACATCACTGGACCCTTGCTTGATCCTCATCAGTTTGCCTACATAGCAAACAGATCTGTTGATGATACTGTCAACATGGGGCTACATTATCTTCTGCAACACCTTGATAGACCTGGGAATCACGCAAGGATCTTATTTGTGGACTTCAGTTTGGCCTTTAATACCATCACCTTCTCTCAGACAAACTGACCCAGCTCTCTGTGCCCCAATCTGTCAATGGATCACTAACTTCCTAACAGACAGGCAGCAACTAGTGAAGCTTTGGGAAACTCACATCCAGGACTCTCACAATCAGCACTGGTGCCCCTCAGGGATGTGTGATCTCCCCACTGCTCTTCTCACTGTATACAAATGATTGCACTGCAAAAGACTCCTCTGTAAAGCTCCTGAAATTTGCAGACGACACTACCATCATCGGCCTCATCCATAATGGAGACGAGTCTGCTTAGAGACAAGAAATTGCAGAGCAGGCTGTCTGTTGCAATCACAACAACCCAGAGCTCAACACGCTCAAAGCAGTGAAGATGATCGTGGACTTCAGGAGAACTCCCCCTGCACTCCCCCCACTCACCATCATGACTGTGGCTGCAGTGGAGTCATTCAGGTTCCTGGGCACTACCATCTCTCAGGAGCTGAAGTGGGACACTCACATAGACTCCATCACTAAAAAAGCCCAGCAGAGGTTGTACTTCCCTGAGGAAATTCAACCTGCCACAGGAGCTGCTCGACACAGTTCTACTCGGCCATCATCCAGTCTGTCCTGTGCTCATCCATATTTGTCTGGTTTGGTTCAGCTACTAAATCAGACATTAAGAGACTACAACGAACAGTCAGGACTGCTGAGAGGATTATTGGTGCCCCTCTGCCCAACCTCAAGATCTCCACACCTCCAGAGTGAGGAAAAGGGCTAAGAAAGTCACTTTGGACCCCACTCACCCAGCTCACTCCCTCTTCCAACTGTTGTCATCTGGCTGGTGCTACAGAGAACTGACCACCAGAAAAGTCAGACACAAGAACAGTTTTTTCCCGCAGGCTATACTCAACTTGAACAATTAAAAGCTCTTACGATAATTCCTTGTATGTGTAAACATACTTGGTAACAAAGCTCCTTCTGATATGCTATTTGTAACCACAATTATTTTTTAACTAAGACTTTCTTGTTAAAAAGAAGTCAAGTGTGAACACAGAATTAGATTACCTACCATGATGTCTGTCGTAGATTATTGGAATGACTAGGAGATGTTTCCGAGCTCTTTGGAGATGATGTGTTAGCTCTGTAAAGAGACTGTGGTGATTGGGAGGAGAAAATGGATCACATTTATTCTGCTCGTGGACCAGCCGTTATGGAAAAAACTAGATAGATAACATACTTTTAATCTTTAATGCCGTTTGGTACACTGTTTAACATTTGCAAATTACTATAATAAACCAATTGACTTTTTATTTTTCTAGGAACATTATGAGAAAAGAGTATTTGTTGCTGTCCATCAACAGATTCAACACTATCAAAGTGGACATAAAGCATATTAAAACCGTTATTTAAAATAATTCCAGGCTTAAAAGAAGCTTACATTATACATTTATGCATTTTGCAGACATCCAAAGCAACTTTCAGAGTACATTTCATACAGATAATGACCTTTGCATTGCTAATTCATTGTGGAAGCAAATGCAATATGCAAGAATATGTATTAAACCAGTGGTTCTTAACAGGAGGGCCGTGGTCCACAACGGGGCCCGGCAGACTTCCAAGGGGGATTCTAAATATAGAGAAAAAAATAAGCCATTTTTTATAAATTTTAAGTTAATATTAAGATCTAAAATATATTATTGGGTAGAAATTTTGAGTTTTTTTAGGTGGGAGGGGGCCTTGGGGTTTCTTTAAATAGGCCTTCAATGGGGGCCGTGGAGTAAAAAGGTTGAGAACCCCTGTACTAAACAGTTCTTTGTGAAATCAAAAATGCTTTTGCATGGCACCGCTGTGAAGAATGATGTTCCTGTTTTATAAAACTAATCTTTTAACAAAAAGAAACTTTTGTTCTGTACATGTTTTTTATTTGTGTACTAAATGCTTTGACTCATAACCAGTGGTCGAATTGTAGAACAATTCAAGGGGGATGGGGTGGTCAAATATTTGATTATTTACAGAAAAATAAATGACTGATTATTATAATTCTTATAAATTTATAAATATTTTTTTTCAGAAATCAATTATACAAAAGTACCTGACTTCCATTAAGGCTTATACTGTACAATATCCTGCTTATAACTGAAAACGTATGTTATAATAAATATAAATGGGATGGTAAGAGGGGATAATTTTCATTTCCACCCCCGCTCGAATCGTGTCCTGGACATAACTATAACTTTATGAAAGAAGCTTTAGAAATCTTTTACCAACAAGGTCCATCATATACCACTTTGATTGTAGAATAAAACATGATATTATCAACAAGTACTGATGTTTGCTGCAATGCATATTTAAAGTAAAGTTTTGACCTGACTAAGATCTCATCCATAAGTTGCAATAGAACAGTCACAATAGTGTAAGGTGACATGGATATATATTTAAAAAAAAATCATAAAAAGTATTCATAAAGAGAGAAGCATCTTTGGCCCAAGTAAAAGCAGAAGGGAATGAACTGAGAAAGTCAAAAGTGCAAGAGAATATATTTCAATAAACCATGTTAGCTACAGTAGGTGTGAAGAGAAGCTCCTGACAAAGGGTTTACTGCCATTCAAATGATAAGAACACATTTTCCTATCTAAAGAAAGTTTTCTGCTACAGTCAAATTTACAATACTGTCTGATTCAGACTGTAGATAATGTCATGGGAACACTTTAGTATAGGGACCAATTCTCACTATTAGTTGCTAGATGCCTATTTTTAGCATATTGGCTGTTTATTAGTACTTATATAGCACATATTCAACATGACCATGCAGACAAGGAAGTTGTTTACTAGTTTGCAAAGACTAAATTCACTTTTTATAGAGGCAGTTTCCTCTCTTTAGTAAATTGGATTTTATAAGAGCTTATTTTTTAAGCCCTATATCATTAAACATGTTATATTTTAATGTTAACTTTTCCATTTGATCAATTTCATACTCATATTTATATTTTATTATACTTGTCATTCAATACAGCTCCACGTTGTCTTTGCATTCATCTATCTATCTTAAGTTTTTCCAATTGGATTCTCTTGTAGGGCAGTAAGCATCTAATTCTTTGCTGAAATTTGTTTCCAGAAGGTCCAGTTCTCTGAGATGGGTGGGGTTTAATCTGAAGCGCTACAGCCGCAGCAGCACCGCCCCCTTCTGTGACATCACAGTGTGACAGCCTGCAGAGAAAGCGGTAGGTAATACATCTAAAGCTGTGAATTGGGGCTCAAATTGTGAAAGAATGGCTCAGGGGGCATGAGACATCATTTTCACACATGGATCGGCCACCACAGAGTCCACACCTTAACCCCGTTGAGAATCTATGGGATGTGCTGGAGAAGACTCAAAGCTGAAGGCGGTCCAACTACATTTTAGTGTGTGACTTTTTTTGACGGGCAGTGTAGAACTTCATACGTGTCAATATTTGGGTTCCAGAATTCAGGAGACTTGTAAGCATCACCTCCATCCATTTACAATCGCATTTCGGGAATCTTCCCCGTCTCTTCACTCGGTCACCCCCGGAGAGCATCCATCTGTGCGCACACCTGGGGCATCATTAATAAAATGTTGCGTAGATATTGTCTTAAATTTGATGTAAGATCATTTCTGAAGTTTGCGTACGTGTGATTCAGTGAAAAGAGACGTACACACAAAAGAACGTGCGTACGCCTCTTTACCAGATGAGATCTATAAATCGCAAACGATCTTAAAATTGAGCGCAGCTGAACTGAATCTCTGACTTGTAAAGCCCCCTAATTGATATCATTACCATATAAAATAGCTCAAGTCAATGTTCGATTACCTATGTTTGAAAATTACCAGCATTAAGAAAATCGAGGTCCTGCTGCCGGAGGCAGAGGTTCCTGCGGGGACACTTTTTGGAAGCCTGTCCAGTGGGATTTAAAACAAAACCAAGTATGTGGTATGGCAGTGTAGCGCAGGCTGTGAACGAGGTAGGGGGCAGCAAAGGTCCCTAAAAGACGTAAAAGACTTCAAATTAGATTTCAAAATGCGTGTTTGCACGTCACAGAAGCAACGTGCAGGCCACGGGTGGTGGAAGTGAAGCTGTATCACCCCGGAGACAACCGAATAGCTGCCATAGTTGGTGAGAGTGCTGTTGTTGGCCCCAAGAGTGTTTGATCATACCGACTGAATGAAACTATAGAAAAGAAAAAATCCTTGAGTTTTAAATCCAGTGTTCACATCACAAAATAGTAAACTACTCAACTCTTGAAGGCAGGATCATTATATTCATTGTGATCAGTTTGTATTCTTGTTGCTTTAGTCTCTTGTCTGCAGTGCATCTTCTCTGAATGGGAGTCGGTCACTATGGACCCTTTTTGTATTCATGGTGCTCCTCTGATAAACACAGATATGTGTATTTCTAATAAAGTGCAACTTTGGTAAAAAAATCCCAGAAGTCAGCTAGAGCATCTGCGATGTCCTCATGTTTATAGGCCAAGTGAATAAGAGGTATGGTGAGTAAGAGTGAGGAGTCTTTGCATGAACTTGATTTATGGCGAGAAAAATGTGCATGTTCATGAATTTTAGAATGTAGTCATCACATCTTCAGACAGAAGCTCAAAGTTTGCCATAAAGATTTATTAAATTTGCTTTAAATACATTTATTTGTTAAAGCACCAACCAAGCATATTGTAAGTCTTAAAATATAGCATTTTTTCCAACTTTAAAGTGGCCAAAGTAAGACAAAAATAAAGCAGCCTCAGCCAGGAGTTAATATCTTTTAGTTTGTAAGACATTTCTCATCAATGGGAACCTTATTTCTCCCACCACAGGAGAAACACTCATCGTTATTCACACAGCGATACAGAGGAACATAGTCTGCAATCCTCTGCAGTGCATTTCTTAAAGTATCTGGTGGTTCACCTATGAAGATTTTCTTAAAGACAAACGCTTTAATGCTTCTATGTGCACTCCAGTTGGCAATGCCGGGAAGGACCTTATTTGAGCTGTTCTCATTAAGGCAGGCTTTAGAACAGGGAGAGTTAAAGCTGTAGAGAATAGTACAGCTGTCCTGTCTAGTATTCAGAAGGTTTTGCATGGGTGTTACGGGTCTTTCTCCAGTAGGGTTAAGCAGGAGACGCTCAGAGTGAATGAAGCCAGTTTTACTGATTTTCTTAACTCCTGCTGCTATGAGATCTGTACCTTGATAAACAGGGTATTCATTATTAGCAATGTCTCTTTTTACATCTGCTGCAATCTCATGAGTTAGAAAGTTGTCCTGTGAAGGTGTGAATCCAGCTCCACACTGAACCGCCGGTACGTTGATGGCTGCAGCATATTGAAGTTCCTGTTTTTGTTCATTAACCCTCTTATAGCTGAAAGACATTAAATAACAGTTTTTAGAGCAAAAAGGAGCATGTTTACAAATCGCTGATATTTTATTTCTTTTGTTTTTGATCTTTGCAAACTGGTGGGCTGTACGACACCAAAACCTACTTCTGCTCAATGAAGGTGATGACACGAGCAAGAGTATTACTGTCGATCTGTCCATCCACACTCTTCAGTGTCGAGTGATGAATCAGAAAGAGCAACAGGACGCCACTCACAGAAACTGTGAACTAGAATCACAAAATACAACACAAACACACATAAACATGAGTAACAAAGCATGTGCTGTGTGTCAGGATTGATGCGGTTCAACAAAACAGAGCAAAAAGGTTCTTATTAATTAATGACAAAACATTCAAAAGTGCTTCTACTCTGCTAAATAAAAACTAAAGATTAAAGATGTTCCTTTAAATTTGTGAGTGGGACTTACCATGGTGTCTTAACTTGTGTGTGACTCTCCACAGAGGCAGTGATTAAAGTAGATGAAGTGTAGTATTGTGAAAGTGAAGTATTTATACTGGTTTAGATCAGCCTTCTTCCTGGATTTATTTGCTGAACACTGTTGATGCAACCCCCAAAACACAAAAAAACTGATAGAGCAGATGCCAAGTCCGTTTAGGGAAGTCGTGCCAGCCGGCGGCCATCTTTGCAACACGCCTCTGGGCAGTTATTATGGCAGTTATTTCGTTATTCAAACAAGACGTAAATGGGAATAGTGGTATTTCTACAACTGCCGGCTTAAATTCCAATAAAACGACACATTTAAAAACAACATTTTGAAGTGATGTAAGCTGTCCCATAGCGTTGTGCCTAAAAACATAATTTTTCATGTTGCTTTAGATACTTCGCATTTGCAAAGCTTCGTTATAGGGCGGCAATGTTGAGCATTGCGTTCCTCCCCATTCATTTCGATGGCCGTGACGCATCTTGTTAATATTAATATCTTTGGCAGAGGTCACTAATGCTAATTAATTCAAATATTTTTAACTTGCATAGGTATGCATAGGCTATGAAAATAAACTGCGATGTAATGTTATAAAAAAATGTATTGACATGCACCTTCATTATATGGAACAGGGTCCATGTTTTCCAAAGCTAACACTTATCATATGATAGGTGTTATCACATGTTTGATTTACAACAAAACAATTTAAATGATACTAAAATAAGGTAAAACTCTACGACTTCTTATAAAAACTGTCTCAACATAAATAATTAAAATGATCAGGCATAATGGATTATAGGTATGTTTTGAGAATTATAAGAGAAAAAAGTACAGGAAACATAAGACGACATTTTGAGTAATGTTCAACTGGAACAAGTTGATGTTTTAAATAATGACATTATGGTTTATAGTGGACCGTGACATCATGCATTACGGAAATGGATCACATAGATAATAGTCTCAAGAATGTGTGTCTGCAGATTTTTTGACTCCTGCCATTGTCCCAGACATTTACAGATGTATATCATACATTATCATGTATAGTCTACATATGGGCTTATACGGCATATTTGCTCCCTGCGTGAAGCCAAAGAAGATCTTTGGACCAAGTAGGCTACATTAATTATTTTTCTTTATTTTGTTTCATATAAACAGCAATTAAAACATTGACTTTTAAGCCATATGGCTTGATCATCTACAGATGTGTTTTAAGATAATGGCAAAGGACAAAAAAAGTTCAACAATTGTTAGTGAACTATGTTGATTTTTTTTTTCCTTCCACAATTATTAAGTTGCTTGCACAACAATATAACAGTTTTGCAAGAAAAAACAGGAAACATCTATTGCTTTAAAGAGCTTCCAACGATTTACAACACTTCCTGTTTCTTTTAAAATAAAAAAATGTTTATCTTTTTATAGATGACCATCTCTGATTATGAAGCATGCAAGAGAAACATCAGATTGTGAGGCAACGCTCATCAATGGGAGATTCATTTTTTGTCCTTCACGAGCATAAAACTCATTCTCACATCTGTATTCTCATTAGGAAGAAAGTTGGAATCCAGCTTCACACTGAACCGTTGCTACATCGATGGCAACAGCATTCGGTTCCATTTTCAACTTTCTGGTAGCTGAAAACACAGTTTTAGAGCAAGAATAGAAGATGACTGACCAAGAACACGAATGACTGAAATTTGACCTCCTATACTGGGAAGAAATTTCTCTGTCATATTTCTAATGATATGCTGTAGCAACATGAAAACATCTCATTGAATGAATCCCTGTTTTCTTTAGTTCTCTGTGCTGTGAAAATCTGTGAAATTGTGTATTTTTGTGTTTTGATGGCAGAACGACCAGCATCCCGGCACAAATCAATGCCATGTATAAGGCAGCGCTCTGGACTTATCCCTCAGCAAAATGAATAAACAACATTAAAACTGTTCTTTAAAAATTATTACATTATATATTTTACATTTGGCAGACACTTGTTCCCAAAGCGCTTTGCTGTGCATTCAATCCAAACATTTACAAACTGTTAATTCATAGATTCTTTATTTTTAACACAGTTTTTTAGGGCAATTTTTCAGGCATAATATAATGCTCTACCGAATAATCTACAGGAAAATATGTACAGGTTCATTGAGGAACCAAAAATGGTTCTTCTATGGCATTGCGATTTAAAAAATGTTATAAAAAACAAATGAACTTAACAATTGGATTCATTTTTAACACATTTCTTCTACAACCACAATTCATTAAAGAAACTTGATCAATATTGTTGTCATTTATAAACAAAAAATTATGGTATATGCCATACTACATATATTTTTATGCTTTTATCACTCACTCATTCATTAGATCTTTTTTGTACTCATTCGTTTACATTTATTCATTTGGCAGACACGTTTATCCAAAGCGACTTACAATAGCATGTAACATTTTGTCATTCTTTATTTTATTTATAAAGTATTTTGTTAAAGTGCAAAATAAAAGTTTTTTTCAACAAGAATTGATGCTTGCTGCATTGCATATTTAAAGTAAAAATTAGACCTCATTTAAGAGACCATCCATAAACACGTTTCTGTATAACGCAGAACTGTCCCATTAAACAAGGTGATGTATATATTTTGACAATATTTTAAGATTTCCAATATTTTGCTAAAAAGTGCTGTTATAAAAGGAGTCATTTTCAGCTCATGTACAGCAAGATGAACGAATTTCATGAAAACAAAGTTTTCACCTGTAATAAAATGAGTACTGGTGTGAAGACACAAAAAAGGCCTGTTAGCAATTCGAATGATAACAAGACATTTTCCTATTTCAAGACTTTCTGTTACAGTTAAACTTGCTTAACTTTCTGATTCTTACTGATAATCTCTGTTTGGTAATCTCTGTCACCTCCCACCGAACCCTGCCAAAACAGAACTACTCGTTCCAAAACACCCAGAAACCTCGGAGTCATATTTGATGAACAGCGCCCTTCAATGATCACATTGCAAAAACAAAATTCGGTCATGGCGAAATGCCTTATTCAATTAGAAAGGTCAGACCCTTTCTCACTGAGCATGCGGCACAACTCCTTGGCCAGGCCCTGGTGATCTCTTCTGTGAATACTTGACAGACAAATGGTGAAAAAAAACTCTCTTTCTCTCAACTGGTATTGTTCTGGCTTTTGTGGAAAGTAGTATCTTGGTATTAGCACCTATTGTATTATTGCTCCCTGAACTCTCTGTAAGTCGCTTTGGATAAAAGCGTCTGCTAAATGACTAAATATAAATGTTTAACAGTTGGCTCTTTTGTAATGAAGCGCTTCATGACAAGTTGTGTGAAAGACTTTGAAAGACTCTTGAAGACAAATATCCATACCATACCGTATATTCATCCAAATGTGAGAATGGGTCTCATTTTGAGGCTGTAACGGACAGCAAACCAAAACCATTTGCCAAGGTTATGTGGGGACATAAACACATGAAATCTGTTTCGCAGAATTATTATCTAATTTGTAGGATAAAACTTTAATGCTAAACTCTTTCATTTCTCAAATGTTTGACTACAAGTAAGGGATAATCCACGGCTAGCCAGGCATTAAGGTTTTAATGCACAACGTGGAGGCAAAGAACCACTCGACGCGAAGCGGATGCCTCCGCAAAGTGAATTCAAATCCTTAAATGCACGGCTAGCCGTGGATTATCCCATTTATACCATGGTAATTTGCCAAGTTAAAGCTGTTATTGTCGTTTACGCTGTTATTAAAATCCGATAAAAAAGCCGACAGGTTAAAATCACAGCTTTTGTCAGTTCATTTTAAAATGTTGATCAAACTGACTGGAACAACCCGTTTTAAACGGTTTTAATGCACACCTTCCAGCCAATCTGAATGAGTATTCAAACAGACCATGGTGTTATTATTTTAAATTTCTTTGTAGTTAAACGCAGCTCCATGTTGGCTCTTATTCATCTATCTATCTTCAGTTTTTCCAGTTTTATAATCTGAATGCTCTTGTAGGGCAATAAGCAGCTTCTTCGCTGAACCCAGTTTGTTCCCGGAAAGGTCCAGCTCTCTGAGGTGGGTGGGGTTTAATCTGAGAGCAGAAGCCACATCGGCACCGCCCCCTTCTGTGATATCACAGTATGACAACCTGCAGAGAAAGCAGGTGTAGAGCTATTTAATTTATTTTTTTGCACATATTGGGAAAACCAACATTTGAATTACCTTGAAATGAAATGAATGAGTCATAAATAACCTAAATGTAATGTAAAGAGAAAGTGTGCATAAAAGATAACATGCATTACAACTAGCATAAATTACTTTTATTACATGGAAACGATCATGGCTGCCAGGTTGTAAGGTTATTTCTATTAAAAGAGGAAAAAGTATCACTTAAAAATAGTATTTAGGTTATTTATTGTATGTATGTACTATTTTTGGACCCAAAAGCCCTTACCATGGAGCGTAACCCTAAAGGCAATACGGGTTAAAAAGGGTTTATCATCTCTCAATAAAACACAACAAATATATTTCAGTTTTTCTTGTATACTCACCTCAGTTTCTCTAGTTTACACTGTGTCTCCTTCAATAAATCAGAGATCATCTTCACTCCTGAGTTTTGTATCTTGTTTCTGTTCAGACGGAGTTCAGTCAGATGAAGAGAGTTTGACCTCAGAGCTGAACACAGACCTCTACAGCCGTGTTCTGTGACACCACAGTCCTCTAAACTGCAGACAGGGGGAGACAGGGAGCCAAATAAGGCGCATGTTAAAACCTAACCCTGCTTTTAACCACTTTAAACCTGCATTATCATTTATTTACTCCGTAACAGACTTCAACCCCTAAAGAAAGCAACAGTCATTATTGAATGTATTTTAATGGAGCAGGTCACCCGATGTGGGAACGCCTGTTTAGATCGTGACCAGCGGCAAAACATTTACAGTCTTTAAAATATTGTAATAATAGAGAACTGTATTGAATAAGTACCTTAGAGTTTTCAGTTTACAGGAAGGACTCTTCAGTCCTTCACAGAGAAACCTCAAGCCTGAATCCATCAAGCGATTCTTACTCAAGTCCAGATCCACGAGAGAGGAGTTTCTGCTCAGAGCTTCAGCCAAAGATTTACAGCTCTCTCCCGTAAGACCACAGCTCTCCAGTCTGTGAAAAAAACACGCAACCCGTCTTTTAATATTTACATGTTTTAAAACAGAACACTGAAGCTACTTTGAGAGATGGGTACAAACATTAATTTCTGTAGTGCACAGTTTGGGTTCTTCAGTATTTGTAATAGTGTTTTCACTCCTGCATCTCCAGTATGATTGAAGGTCATGTCCAGCTCCATCAGATGGGAAGGGTTTAAGTCAAGAGCCGCTGATAAAGATGAACAATCTCCAGCAGTTATACCACACTCGGACAATCTGTGTTAGAAAAAGATGGAACTGTATTAAAAACGGTACGTCACACAAGTACATCTAATGAACTAGGGCTGGGCGATATATACATGTCTAAATCGATTCGATGTTTATGCACAGCTCTTCCGTGAACTACGGCTGTTTGATCAGTAGAGAAGTTCTGCTCGATCTAAAATCACTACGAGATCGAGTCGTTTATAACGTGTATATGAAAAAGCAACACTCGTCTATCATCATTTCTATAAATCAACTTTATTATCATGAAAATACCTGAAAAGGTTTGAAGAAAAGCGGTAGAATATGACCACAGGCATTTCCTGGAACTAATCGTTCTTCTTCCGTTTCCCATATTCGGAGTTTCTGCGCAAGAGCGCCCACTGGCTTTCGCATGTGGCGGAATTTAACCGTAAGTCATTGAGAAACTGAGAGCATAAGAATCATACGATATATCGCCCAGCCCTATAATGAACGTTAAAAACCAAAGATCTATATATGAAACATTATTGAAACAATCACTCTTACTCTAGTGTCTCAAGTTTACAGTGCAACTTCTGCAACCCTTCAGACAGAATCTTAATTCCAGGACCACAGAGTGAATTTCCACTGAGTTTCAGCTGTTTGAGAGAGGAGGACTTTGAGCCGAGCGCTGACCTCAGTGCCTGAAAACCTCTGGAGCGGAGATTGCAGTGTCTGAGTCTGAAGAAAGACAACAAAGTGAATACCGGGGAACACTTTCACCTAAAACTTAGTCAGTACAGAAAACTGATAGTTGACAAATAAAAGGCTGCAACAGAAAACAAACTATTACACTGTTGTCATATGTTTATTTCGAGAAGTGGTCTCAATTGTATCACACTTGGGTCGACTCATTGTATTCTAAAAATCTGTTTATGAGCAAATATCTACTTACTCAGCTGTTTTGGCTTCCATGACAACAGGTAACATCTTCTCCAGACATTCATCTGCATCGTTCTGACTGTATTTCCTGAGGTCAAACACATCCAGTTTGTGTTCAGACGACAGAAGGACAAACACAAGAGCCGGCCACTGCGAGGCAGACAGCTTGGTTTTCGCGAGTTTTCTGCTTTTTTGGAAACTTTGTATTTCCTCTACTAAAAGAAAAGTCGTTGAGTTCATTAAGGCAGTGAAACAGGCTGATATATTTTTCTGAGGGGAGATTCATCCTGATCCGAATCTTTATATAGCCTGTGGTTTCAGTCACATTATCGGTAGGAAGAGGTGATGTCTGTGGTAGTATGTGATGCAGAAGAGCCTGGTTTGAATCAAGTGAGAGACCCAAGAGGAAGCGGAGGAAAATATCGAAATGCCCATTCTTGCTTTGCAACATCTTGTCCACAGCGGTCTTGTGTAACTCAGAAATGGTGGAACATTTAAAGCAGGTTGCAATGTTGGATGTTTTCCAGTGATTAAGAATGCCAGTAGCTCCACGACGGAAAGATGTGTGCACATAAAGAGCTGCGAGATGTTCTTGTATGGTGAGATGAACAAAGCAGTAAACTTTCCCCTGATACAAGCCAAACTCCTCTCTGAAGATCTGAGTGCACAACCCTGAGTACACTGATGCTTCTGCTACATCAATGCCACACTCTCTCAGGTCCTCATCATAGAAGATCAGGTTCCCTTTCACAAGCTGCTCAAAAGCCAGTTTGCCCAGTTTGAAGATCATCTCTTCATCGTTCTTCACTTTCTTCTCATAGTCCTTCTGATGTGTGATGTTGGTCTGAATGATCAGGAAGTGTGTGTACATTTGAGTGAGAGTCTTGGGGATCTCTCCTTCACTCTCTGCTTCACTCAACATTCTCTCTAGAACAGTGGCTGAAATCCAGCAGAACACTGGGATGTGACACATGATGTAGAGGCTCCTGGATGACTTCAGGTGTGAGATGATTCTGTGGTTCAGACTCTCATCACTGATTCTCTTGCTGAAGTATTCCTCCTTCTGTTTGTCAGTGAAGCCTCGTACCTCTGTGACTCGATCGACACACTCAGAGGGGATGAGATCAGCTGCTGCTGGTCTGGAGGTGATCCAGATGAGAGCAGAGGGAAGCAGATTCCCCGTCATGAGGTTTGTCAGGATCACGTCCACTGAGGCGGATTCACTGACATCACACAACCTCACACTGCGGTGAAAGTCCAGAGACACACGACACTCGTCCAAACCATCAAAGATGAACAACACTTTATATTCACCGCTGGAGATTTCCATTTCTTTTGTCTCTGGGAAGAACAGATGCAGAAGATCTAGAAGACTGAGTGTTTGGTTCTTCATCAGATTGATCTCTCTGAAAGGAAGTGGAAATATGAGGTGGACGTCCTGATTCTCTTTCCCTTCAGCCCAGTCCAGAATGAACTTCTGCACAGAGACAGTTTTTCCAATGCCAGCGACTCCCTTGTCAGCACACGTCTGATGGGTTTGTCTTGTGCAGGTAAGCTTTAAAGATGTCGTTGCATTTGATCGGTGTGTCCTCTGTTGCTGTTCTCCTGGATTGTGTCTCGATCTGTCTCACCTCATGTTCATTACTGATCTCTCCACTTTCACTCTCTGTGATGTAGAGCTCTGTGTAGATCTCATTCAGCAGTGTTGGGTTTCTCCGCTGTGATGTTCCCTCATATAAACACTCAAACTTCTTCCTCAGATTTGATTTGAAGACCTCATTCCACATTTGCCCTTGCAGCAGAATGTCGGTTTCCTCATCTCCTGCTTCTGGTTGGTCTAACCTGTAAAATATTAATGATAATGTTTGATTAATGAGCAGTTACTGCGAGTGTGATTTAGCTGCTGGGTGTTTTATTCTCATGAGCTTCCCAATTAGCAAATACAGACATCTGGAGTACAGCAACACCTAGTGGTCAAATGTTACACATCAACAGTATTAAACAAAATGTTTAACTTATAAAATAAATTAATATAAATTGTACATTCATATTATAAATCGCTCCTAATAAGGTGCAGCAGGGATCAAAAAATAATCTCATCTGAAACATGTTCAATGGCTCTTACACTGTTTCTGGTGGATGTTCTCTCGCAAATAACAAAGGAGGCTCCATAGACTTGTTACTCTTCATGGACAAACAGCTAGGAACTGGTGAGAGTGAACCATTTCCCCCCCGCAGGACTGGTCTGAGATCAGAGAGGTAAAAACACAGTAAAACAGAGTTAACACAACTGTACTGGTTTAGGCTATATGTCAAATCTGTTGCAACAAGCTCACAACAGTGTTGCTTTTGCCTGGAGGCAGTTATAATTAGGGATGCTCATTTGGGTTCATTTCCCTAACCGAGAACTGACGCTCGTTATCCGAACATTAACCGTAAACTGATAAGTTTTTAATATGAAATTGGAATGAAGAAAAATATTCATGCTGCGTCTCATTTCGAAGGCTGCGTCCTCCGGAGGTCGCGTTTGTCAGTCGCATACGCCTTCGCATGCGACATCCGGAGGACACAGACTTCGAAATGGGACACAGCTCGGTGTCCTCATCTCCAGCCTCTAGTTGGTCTAACCTTTAAAAAATGAATGATAACGTTCGATTAATGATCAGTTCAGTGTGATTTAGCTGCTCTGAATGGATCTCACTGAAAAGTTTTAATGTTTTTTTTAAGTTTTATGTTCTCATGAGCTTCCCCATCAGCAAATACAGACATCTAGAGTGACAGCTACACCTAGTGGTCAAATGTTAAACATCAACAGAATTAAAAATTTTCTTAACTTAACTTTAAATAAATATAAAAAGTATACTGAAATTAGAAATTACTCCAAATAAGGTGCAGCAGGGATCAAAAACTCATCTTATCTGAAACATGTTCAATGGCTCTTACACTGGTTCTGATGGATGTTCTCGCTCTAATTTCAACGGGGGATCCATAGACTGGTTGCTCTTCATGGACAAACAGCTGGGAAAACAGTAAAACAGAGTTAACACAACTGTACTAATTTAGGCTACATTGAAAAATCTGTTGCAACAAGCTCACAACACTGTTGCTTTTGCCCGGGGTAATATACAGTATGTGTACAAATGGCAGAACCTCTTCTAAATGAACACAGCCTGAACATATACATATAAAAGGGCATTCAAATGTACAAATCGTTTCACCACTTAATGTTTTAAACCTAAAGAAATACATGAAGCATAGAAAATGATGTCTTATTGTTGCATAAAGGTGTTCCACCCTCATCTGATGCCAACATGTTGAGATCACATGATCAGCACCTCGGGTATTTTTACAATGGTATCAATAATCAGAAACTTGGCTTTGTGTGATGCTGTATTTCTATAGAAAGCAATTTGAGAAAACACTGTATGGTAACAAAACTAAATACTAATTTAATGGGGGTTTTTCAGGGTAACCTAAAGGTGGCCCAGCCTTTAAAACAAACATGCTAGAACGTCTTAGCTTATGATACACCAAAAAAGTAAAAGGATGTGCATTATTTTGCCAGAAAAGAGAGCCAGAAAATTGTGTCACCTGTGTGTGGTGTTTATATCTTTATCCTGGAGGTTTGGTGGAGCATCCACAGACCAATTGCTCTTCATGGATACACAGCTGGATCCAGGAGCGTCTGTTCGCATTGACTGAACTAAACTTTAGGAAACAAAAAATCCTTGAAGTTTAAATCCGGTGTTCATGTCACAAAAAGGACCCAAATAGTATGGGTCATTCCGTGTCAACTCAACCATAGGTCCCCAGCTCAAATTTGAGATTTTTCCCCTTTTTACAGAAGCAAGACCAACATCAGAAGGGTTGAAAGCCAAAATATGAAATGCCACAGATGAATAGTTATTAAGTAATCAATTAATTTGTAGAAGGAGATAAAAATGACAATTTACACTCTAAATTTGGAGCCATATTAGAGGGGGTAAAAACTGACAAATGCCCTTTCTTCATTTTTGAGCTGTCATCGTTGGCATAAAATGCATCAAGGATTCTTAAAATTAACAGATTACTAACAGATATACTGATCTTTGTGTAAAAATAAAATAATGATGCTGGCATATTTCTCATGTCATTTCCCCCCCCTCTAATATGGCTCCAAATTTCAGGTGAAAATTGTCATTTTTACCCCCTCTACAAATTAATTGATTACTTAATAACTATTCAACTGTGGCATTTCATATTTTTTATAACATCACTCCAGATTGCCTCTGTAAAATAGAAAAAAAATCAATCAATATTCAACACTTGGTTGATTGACACGGAATGAATGAAATGCTAACAAAACTAAATACTAATTTTATGTTTTTTTTCAGGGTAACCTAAAGGTGGCCCAGCCTTTAAAACAAGCATGCTAGAAAGTTAGCTTATGTTAAAAGTAAAAGGATGTGCATTATTTTGCCAGAAAAGAGGGCCAGAAAATTGTGTCACCTGTGCGTGGTGTGTTTATATCTTTATCCTGGAGGTTTGGTGGAGCATCCGCAGACCAATTGCTCTTCATGGATACACAGCTGGATCCAGGAGCGTCTGTTCGCATTGACTGAACTAAACTTTAGAAAACAAAAAATCCTTGAAGTTTAAATCCGGTGTTCATGTCACAAAAAGGAACCAAATAGTATGCATTTGCAAATAGGCAAACTACTCACTTCTTGGAGCCGTGATCATTATGTTCATTGTGATCAGTTGTGTTCTCTGATGTCACAGGATCAGTTTGTGTATGATGTGTTGTTGCTTTAGTCTCTTGTATGGGATGCATCTTTTCTGAATGGGAGTCTTGTATATTGGGGGTCCCAACGGACCCCTTTGTATTCATGGTGCTCCTCTGATAAACAAAGATACGTTACAAAACGCTCAGTACTTCAAATTTTGGTTTAGTGCATTACAATACAACACAACACAACACAACTCAACTCAACTCAACTCAACTCAACTCAGCCCGCCCGACCAAAGGGTAACATAAGATTAGCTTGTTCATATAAAGGTAAATATTTAACCAAGTGTACATGGTGGCATTTTACAAAAACTCTACGTAACAGTTAGCTAGTAGGATCTAAACATTTTCCATCATTGGGACCATAATGTGTGTGAATAAAATGTGCAAAAACGATGTGCAGCCGACACTTTTTTTTTTACAAGAGTCTGAAAACAAAACGTAACACAGTTAAGCATATGGGCTTTAAAACAATTAAAAGATGTTTATACTGTCAAGCACCTTACTCACATGTCCCTAATCCCTCGAGGTATAGAAATATCCGCATTTCATGCGTATTTTTGTGCTACGTAAGCAGCGTTTGACTTGAGTTTCGTTTCGTTTCGTTTCATGAGCTTGACACCGCCCACAGCTATACGTCACGTCTTGAAAATGTGTTTCTGCTTAGATGCTTTTGTAATACTTTTGTGTGAAAAATCGCGCAAAGTGAGTCATTTGATACCCTAAATTACAGAGAAATTGTGTGTGGTTTAATTGTTATTCCCTGCTTCTCACTGGCATTGTGTTTTTCATTAAACAGTTCACTGGCGGGTCTATTTTGATGTTTTTAAATGTAGCTTACGCTATGCATTACGATGTGTTTACGTGGTTGCCAATCCAAAATAATAAAGGAGTTGTCACATGAATATACACGATTTTTGTTACATGTGGAATAAAGTCTGAGTCTTTCTGTCAATGCAAACCTTTAGTTTTCTCCATCTCCCCTTTGCGATACATTGCCGTGTGGCATTAGGCTTACTTAACCTGCCGTATTGTCAAAGACGGTTTGTGTCGTTTTTTTATTAAAAGCTGCTAGTTGACTTAAAATTGAGTAATTTTGTATTAGTATGGGTCTATATAGGCTAATATATCTCTCTATATAATCTAAATGAGGAAAATAATCCCTTCAATGGTGTTTACAGAAGACAATAAGGAACATAATATGCATTTAAGTCAACCAAATATTGACTAACGGCAGCGTAAAGGTCAAACTTCTCTTTTCTTTCGCCGACTCCATTTTCTTTCGCTGTGAGTGAATGAAAGTCTCGCGGCACAAAGGTGCGCAAGCGTGGAACAGGTCGTAAATCGTCGCAAAACAGAATTATAATTTGCGCATGCGCGTTTTCTACTATATCAATATGCGCATGCGCAGACGGATCGTGCAGGCATCCTTGATCGTGTACCGACAGCACTCAATGCCCCCTGAGCAACGCAGTTCGCACGAGACGAATGCGACCCCTCCGTTCACCAGCGGCGGCTCAAGGTGAGTTTGTGCTCCCAAAATAAACATATTTTAATATAATCTATCCAAGTTGGACTGTCCTTAATCGCTTTCCGGGTCACATAAAGGGTCAAACTGTACACATCAAAGTGATATTGAAAGGACTAGTTACTGTAATAGATAGGCTAGGTCATGCTAGCAGTAACCAAACATGCTGCATTATATTGTTCATACAACTTCTATGTTTTTCAAACATTTTGATATCAAATCAACCTACCACAAGTGCACAAAATAATAATGTTGCAATAAATATGAATTTCCACAACAGAAATAAAGCGCCGATACAGTAGAAGTAGAGTTATATTTTGTTTATCTTACACTGCTTTTTCTGTTCCCATGTTGGAGATATTGGTCTCCATTTCAGGGTCATGCACAGTATATTTTTTGTTCAATTGATGCTTCGTTATAATAGCACATGTTGAATCTGTGTCTGCTTGGAAAAAAGTCCCAGTGGTTTATAAAAAATGAATTTTATTCAATATCTTCTTTGTTTTTTGCCTGATACAAGGCAACTTGGCTGCCATTGAATAACAGACACAATCTGATATTACCTTATAGACCGCTTATTACACGGCGCTTTGGAAAACTTGATTCTGATTGGCCAGTTGCGACATTCCAAGGGTTGTTATTCTCAGATAATGACCGCTCGAAACAAATAACACCCAGCAACCTGGACTCTGCAAATCATTTTGACAGGTGCAGTTTAATATTACACTAAATTCAATGTATATATGTCTTTTAATAACATGTATGACATTATATTTACAAATGATTAAACCATATGGAATGTTAATGACATTTGAACGTCGTTTCTTACCTTAAAACCGCAAGTAAAGCAGATTCAAATTCACATTTCATGTCCAGTTTTTTTCACGTTTGGCAAGTAGCCGTGTAATAAGCAGGATAATGTACAAGCACCTGGCTGTTATCTGCCTCGTGTCGGGTCCTGATCACACTGTCTGTCGGGGCTTATTCCTGCGATAACAACTGCCAAAAAGCCAAAAAGTACTTCTGGTTTTGTTCTTATTCATATTATATTTATTACCTTTTTAATCTTACATAAAATTAAATCTTAAAAATATTTGTTATAAATGTTCTGTTGGTTGTGTTTTGTTCGAACAGTCGTGTAGTGTTATAGGTGATTCCTCTGAGCATTGGATCAGCATTCCTTATGTTTTCCTAAGTAGTCTGAGTGCGATTTAGTGATAAACAAACCGGATTTCTTAATGTAATGTTAATACAAAAACTCGCTAAAGATAACAATGAACATTCATTCACAAAAAATTCTACACTGCCATTAAATCATACAAAGACTGAGAGTTCAGAGTGATTTTCAGAGAGAGAAAATGTGTGAGTAATTCATTTTCAATTGCCACAATCATTGAATCAGTGTATTTTTAAATCACTTTTGCTTATGGTTATTCCACGCATATGGAATAACCATAAGCAATAAACCCTGCAAAGTAATGGGTTACAAGTGCATTTTATAACACATAAGTGGGTTTTAGGCACGACGCGGAACGCCCTTAGCTGTTATAAAATGCACTGTAACCCACTGCTTCGCGCTGGGCTTATTGCTTTATTACCGCTGTGATTTAATGAGTGTTGAGATTCAAAGTGCAGAACACAAAAGAAGATATTTTGAAAAAAAGTCAATGGGGATCCACATTTTTTTCAAAATATCTTCTTTGGTAACAGAACACAACGGTGTTCTGTTACCAAAATCCCACTTGTGTTGTACTTTTACTTTAACTGTGCACAAAACCGTAATGTAGCCATAAATGAGAATTTCCATAACAGGTGCTTCATTAGAAAAACGAGTTCACTGTGGTTAATAAAAAAACTAATTTTATTCGATATCTTCTTTGTTTTTTGGCTGATATGATAACTTTGCTGCCTTTGAATATCAGACAAAATCTGATATTTCCTTAAAGACCCCTGGTCCAAAAGGGCCAAAAGCCACGGGCGGAGCTAGTTGGTTGTATTTTGTTCAAACACTCCCGTGGTGTTAAAGGGGTGAATGTTATGACCCCTTTAAACAGGTGGTTCCCCTGAGCGTTGGATCAGCATATGCTTATGTTTTCCTAAGTAGTCTAGTGCTAAACAAACCGGATTTCTTAATGTAATGTTTGTTCAGTTAATACAAAAAAGATAAAAGATAAAGATGAACATTTATTCACATAAAATTCTACACTGCCATTAAATCATACAAAGAGAGTGTAGTTACAGTGCAGATAATGTGAGTCAGTGATTTGTTGTCAGTTACCACAATCATTGACCATCTAAGCATTATAATGTCATTTTCAATGTATTTTCCAATCACCACTTTTTTATTTTTAATGGCAAGTTAACTACAACTCAGACCTTCTGGTTGTTTTTGGTGGGAGACAGTTCTCATCAATGGGGGTGTTTTGTTGTCCATTACAAGCGTAGCACACAGTGTTGCTCACACAGCGATAGAGAGGCACACGATATGCGATGAACTTAAATTTGCTCTGAAGATCTTTTTTTGTGTCACGAAAATAGAAGTCCTTGAAAACAAACGCTTTAATTCCACTGCGTTTGCTCCAATCAAGAGCTTTGACAATGTTGAATGGTCCTTTCTCATTGAGACACGTGCCAAAACCACGGAGAGTTTAAGGTGTAGAATATACTGCAGTTTTGATTATTTCTGTTGAACAGGTTTGTCATGGGTGAGCTGTAAGGAGGGTTCAGTAAGAGACGTTCAGAATGTTTAGTGTACTTCTTTTTCTTTTCAGTTCCTGCTGCTATAAGCTGTGGACCCTGGTAAATTGGCTCGGACTCATCATTGATAGCATTCTTCACATTATTTGCATCTTCCTGTGACAGAAAGTTGTTCTGTGAAGGATCAAAACCCTCCAGACATTGAGCCTTTGGTACGTTGATGGCTATGGCGTACTGATGGGGGCGTCCATCAGCATCCACTCTCTTATATCTGGAAAACAGGATCAGACAAGTACTGTTTAAAGTTTTTATATATAGTTCGGGAAAAAACTAATTCTTACATTTTTTGCATATCTTCAAACCATTTGAAAACTATATACAGATTATATATTGTCTATAATTTTTCTTTTTTTTTATGAAAAAACTGTGTTTTTAGTACATTTAGCAGATGTTTTAACCCAAAGCTACTTTTTTTGAAGGAATGGAAAAGAGTAAAGAAAATAGCATAGTTTGTATTATTGTGTCAGGTGTCTTTAATCGTCTGGTTGAAATGAAAGGTAGCAGTGATGGGAAAAGCCATGTTTTCTGAATGACCGATCCAAGGGAAGCCAGCAGTGGTCCAAGGACAGAGTAGTAACATAAAGTAGTAATGTATTTATAGTAAAAAGCATAATTTCTATAGAAAAACAATTATCCTTATCAAGCACTGGTCTATGCACTTTCTTTTTACGCAGAAACATTCTTTACATTGCTTCGATCCTTTTGTGTTTCACAGAAGCAGGAAAATCAGGCTTGGAACAATATGAAGACTTCTTTAAATGATGGCAGAATTTTAAGTTTTGTTTCCTAACCTGTTTCCTTTAAGGTGATAGATAAATCATGATGGTTCAATCATGCTTCTGTTACCTTATTCTTTTACACTATAGACTCACAGTTTGTTGTCATCGCTAAGTTGTACTTACTTCTGCTCAAAGAAGTTTATAATGCGGGCGAGAGTATGAATGTCCACTTGCTCTTCCAAACGTTGTATCCCTAACTCATCAAAACTTTGTATCGAAGGAGGAAGCAGAAAAATCAGCAGAAGACCTCAGACACACAGTAAACTTCTACAGACACACAACACACACATCTGTACACTTATCATCACATGAGCTTTTCCATTGACTGGATTAGTTGGATTAGTTAATATAATATTGATGTTTTCTATTTGATTCGATTATTTCTATCATTAAAGTTTCACCAACAGAACTTCTGAGTAAATCAATCCAGAACGTGACTTACCATGTTATATGTTGTCCTGAAACTGATGATGTGCGACTCTCCTCAGTCCTCACAGACCTATAGTAATGTTGAAAGTCTGGAACGGTGAGGTACAGTACACGTGTCCGCTGTACATTATATGTTTTGTCATGTGCATTTACACAGAAGGTGTCTGTCCTGTGGCTGTAAAAAATGTGTCCAAAGGTGCTTTGCTTGGTATTTATTATATTCAATTCTGGTTCTTGATTCAGATTGGTTGAGCCGAGTTCGAAGGCGTTATAAAATACCCCGTTTTATGACTGCTGACCGCATTACATAGCCTAAATATCACTTAATTTATACTTAATCTCATGAAACCTTGCTACGCATATGGAATAACCGTTTTATAAAAGCAATAAGCCCTGTGAAGCAGTGGGTTACGACAAGTGCATTTCATAACACATAAGGGGTTTTAGGCACGACGCGAATATAAAACTGTTATAAAATGCACTGTAACCACGGCTCTTGGGGCTTATTCCTATCC
>VCII01000210.1:0-155470 GCA_006030095.1 Triplophysa siluroides | reverse complement strand
TTTCAGCTCTCAGAGATGCCAGGAACATGAGGTTTGCACTGAAAACTGCATTTTTGTGTCACTTCATGTCAGAGGAGAATGAATGAGAGCTTTTTGCAAGGGAACGGAGCTGGTTTGTGCAAATGACTTTTTCAGCTCTCAGAGATGCCAGAAACATGAGCTTTGCACAAAACTGCATTTTGTGTCACTTCATGTCAGAGGAGAATGAATGAGAGCTTTTTGCAAGGGAACGGAGCTGGTTCGTGCAAATGACTTTTTCAGCTCTCAGAGATGCCAGAAACATGAGCTTTGCACAGAAAACTGCATTTTGTGTCACTACATGTCAGAGGAGAATGAATGAGAGCTTTTTGCAAGGGAACGGAGCTGGTTCGTGCAAATGACTTTTTCAGCTCTCAGAGATGCCAGAAACATGAGCTTTGCACAGAAAACTGCATTTTGTGTCACCATGTCAGAGGAGAATGAATGAGAGCTTTTTGCAAGGGAACGGAGCTGGTTTGTGCAAATGACTTTTTCAGCTCTCAGAGATGCCAGAAACATGAGCTTTGCACTGAAAACTGCATTTTGTGTCACTTCATGTCAGAGGAGAATGAATGAGAGCTTTTTGCAAGGGAACGGAGCTGGTTCGTGCAAATGACTTTTTCAGCTCTCAGAGATGCCAGAAACATGAGCTTTGCACTGAAAACTGCATTTTGTGTCACTTCATGTCAGAGGAGAATGAATGAGAGCTTTTTGCAAGGGAACGGAGCTGGTTCGTGCAAATGACTTTTTCAGCTCTCAGAGATGCCAGAAACATGAGCTTTGCACAGAAAACTGCATTTTGTGTCACTCATGTCAGAGGAGAATGAATGAGAGCTTTTTGCAAGGGAACGGAGCTGGTTTGTGCAAATGACTTTTTCAGCTCTCAGAGATGCCAGAAACATGAGCTTTGCACAGAAAACTGCATTTTGTGTCACTACATGTCAGAGGAGAATGAATGAGCTTTTTGCAAGGGAACGGAGCTGGTTCGTGCAAATGACTTTTTCAGCTCTCAGAGATGCCAGAAACATGAGCTTTGCACAGAAAACTGCATTTTGTGTCACATGTCAGAGGAGAATGAATGAGAGCTTTTTGCAAGGGAACGGAGCTGGTTTGTGCAAATGACTTTTTCAGCTCAGAGATGCCAGAAACATGAGCTTTGCACTGAAAACTGCATTTTGTGTCACATCATGTCAGAGGAGAATGAATGAGAGCTTTTTTCAATGGAACGGAGCTGGTTGTGCAAATGACTTTTTCAGCTCTCAGAGATGCCAGAAACATGAGCTTTGCACTGAAAACTGCATTTTGTGTCACTACATGTCAGAGGAGAATGAATGAGAGCTTTTTGCAAGGGAACGGAGCTGGTTTGTGCAAATGACTTTTTCAGCTCTCAGAGATGCCAGAAACATGAGCTTTGCACTGATAACTGCATTTTGTGTCACTTCATGTCAGAGGAGAATGAAGAGCTTTTTGCAAGGGAACGGAGCTGTCTGTGTAAATGACTTTTTCAGCTCTCAGAGATGCCAGAAACATGAGCTTTGCACAGAAAACTGCATTTTGTCAGAGGAGAATGAATGAGAGCTTTTTGCAAGGGAACGGAGCTGGTTTGTGCAAATGACTTTTTCAGCTCTCAGAGATGCCAGAAACATGAGCTTTGCACTGAAAACTGCATTTTGTGTCACTTCATGTCAGAGGAGAATGAATGAGAGCTTTTTGCAAGGGAACGGAGCTGGTTCGTGCAAATGACTTTTTCAGCTCAGAGATGCCAGAAACATGAGCTTTGCACAAAACTGCATTTTGTGTCACTTCATGTCAGAGGAGAATGAATGAGAGCTTTTTGCAAGGGAACGGAGCTGGTTCGTGCAAATGACTTTTTCAGCTCTCAGAGATGCCAGAAACATGAGCTTTGCACAGAAAACTGCATTTTGTGTCACTGCATATCAAAGGAGAATGAATGAGAGCTTTTTGCAAGGGAACGGAGCTGGTTTGTGCAAATGACTTTTTCAGCTCTCAGATGCCAGAAACATGAGCTTTGCACAGAAAACTGCATTTTGTGTCACTTCATGTCAGAGGAGAATGAATGAGAGCTTTTTGCAAGGGAACGGAGCTGGTTTGTGCAAATGACTTTTTCAGCTCTCAGAGATGCCAGAAACATGAGCTTTGCACAAAACTGCATTTTGTGTCACTTCATGTCAGAGGAGAATGAATGAGAGCTTTTTGCAAGGGAACGGAGCTGGTTCGTGCAATGACTTTTTCAGCTCTCAGAGATGCCAGAAACATGAGCTTTGCACTGAAAACTGCATTTTGTGTCACTTCATGTCAGAGGAGAATGAATGAGAGCTTTTTGCAAGGGAACGGAGCTGGTTCGTGCAAATGACTTTTTCAGCTCAGAGATGCCAGAAACATGAGCTTTGCACAAAAACTGCATTTTGTGTCACATCATGTCAGAGGAGAATGAATGAGAGCTTTTTGCAAGGGAACGGAGCTGGTTTGTGCAAATGACTTTTTTAGCTCAGAGATGCCAGAAACATGAGCTTTGCACTGAAAAACTGCATTTTGTGTCACTGCATGTCAAAGGAGAATGAATGAGAGCTTTTTGCAAGGGAACGGAGCTGGTTCGTGCAAATGACTTTTTCAGCTCTCAGAGATGCCAGAAACATGAGCTTTGCACAGAAAACTGCATTTTGTGTCACTACATGTCAGAGGAGAATGAATGAGAGCTTTTTGCAAGGGAACGGAGCTGGTTCGTGCAAATGACTTTTTCAGCTCTCAGAGATGCCAGAAACATGAGCTTTGCACAAAAACTGCATTTTTGTGCATGTCAGAGGAGAATGAATGAGAGCTTTTTGCAAGGGAACGGAGCTGGTTCGTGCAAATGACTTTTTCAGCTCTCAGAGATGCCAGAAACATGAGCTTTGCACTGAAAACTGCATTTTGTGTCACTTCATGTCAGAGGAGAATGAATGAGAGCTTTTGCAAGGGAACGGAGCTGGTTCGTGCAAATGACTATTTCAGCTCTCAGAGATGCCAGAAACATGAGCTTTGCACAGAAAACTGCATTTTGTGTCACTTCATGTCAGAGGAGAATGAATGAGAGCTTTTTGTAAGGGAACGGAGCTGGTTTGTGCAAATGACTTTTCCAGCTCTCAGAGATGCCAGAAACATGAGCTTTGCACTGAAAACTGCATTTTGTGTCACTTCATGTCAGAGGAGAATGAATGAGAGCTTTTTGCAAGGGAACGGAGCTGGTTCGTGCAAATGACTTTTTCAGCTCTCAGAGATGCCAGAAACATGAGCTTTGCACAGAAAACTGCATTTTGTGTCACTGTCAGAGGAGAATGAATGAGAGCTTTTTGCAAGGGAACGGAGCTGGTTCGTGCAAATGACTTTTTCAGCTCTCAGAGATGCCAGAAACATGAGCTTTGCACAAAAACTGCATTTTGTGTCACTTCATGTCAGAGGAGAATGAATGAGAGCTTTTTGCAAGGGAACGGAGCTGGTTCGTGCAAATGACTTTTTCAGCTCTCAGAGATGCCAGAAACATGAGCTTTGCACAGAAAACTGCATTTTGTGAGAGGAGAATGAATGAGAGCTTTTTGCAAGGGAACGGAGCTGGTTCGTGCAAATTTTCAGCTCTCAGAGATGCCAGAAACATGAGCTTTGCACAGAAAACTGCATTTTGTGTCACTCATGTCAGAGGAGAATGAATGAGAGCTTTTTGCAAGGGAACGGAGCTGGTTCGTGCAAATGACTTTTTCAGCTCTCAGAGATGCCAGAAACATGAGCTTTGCTGAAAACTGCATTTTGTGTCACTCATGTCAGAGGAGAATGAATGAGAGCTTTTTGCAAGGGAACGGAGCTGGTTCGTGCAAATGACTTTTTCAGCTCAGAGATGCCAGAAACATGAGCTTGCACTGAAAACTGCATTTTGTGTCACACATGTCAGAGGAGAATGAATGAGAGCTTTTTGCAAGGAACGGAGCTGGTTCGTGCAAATGACTTTTCAGCTCTCAGAGATGCCAGAAACATGAGCTTTGCACAGAAAACTGCATTTTGTGTCACTACATGTCAGAGGAGAATGAATGAGAGCTTTTTGCAAGGGAACGGAGCTGGTTCGTGCAAATGACTTTTCCAGCTCTCAGAGATGCCAGAAACATGAGCTTTGCACAGAAAACTGCATTTTCTGTCACTCATGTCAGAGGAGAATGAATGAGAGCTTTTTGCAAGGAACGGAGCTGGTTCGTGCAAATGACTTTTTCAGCTCTCAGAGATGCCAGAACATGAGCTTTGCAAAAACTGCATTTTGTGTCACTACATGTCAGAGGAGAATGAATGAGAGCTTTTTGCAAGGGAACGGAGCTGGTTCGTGCAAATGACTTTTTCAGCTCAGAGATGCCAGAAACATGAGCTTTGCACAGAAAACTGCATTTTGTGTCACTTCATGTCAGAGGAGAATGAATGAGAGCTTTTTGCAAGGGAACGGAGCTGGTTTGTGCAAATGACTTTTTCAGCTCTCAGAGATGCCAGAAACATGAGCTTTGCAAAACTGCATTTTGTGTCACTTCATGTCAGAGGAGAATGAATGAGAGCTTTTTGCAAGGGAACGGAGCTGGTTTTGTGCAAATGACTTTTTCAGCTCTCAGAGATGCCAGAAACATGAGCTTTGCACTGAAAACTGCATTTTGTGTCACTTCATGTCAGAGGAGAATGAATGAGAGCTTTTTGCAAGGGAACGGAGCTGGTTTGTGCAAATGACTTTTTCAGCTCTCAGAGATGCCAGAAACATGAGCTTTGCACTGAAAACTGCATTTGTGTCACTTCATGTCAGAGGAGAATGAATGAGAGCTTTTTGCAAGGGAACGGAGCTGGTTCGTGCAAATGACTTTTTCAGCTCTCAGAGATGCCAGAAACATGAGCTTTGCACTGAAAACTGCATTTTGTGTCACTTCATGTCAGAGGAGAATGAATGAGAGCTTTTTGCAAGGGAACGGAGCTGGTTCGTGCAAATGACTTTTTCAGCTCAGAGATGCCAGAAACATGAGCTTTGCACAGAAAACTGCATTTTGTGTCACTACATGTCAGAGGAGAATGAATGAGAGCTTTTTGCAAGGGAACGGAGCTGGTTCGTGCAAATGACTTTTTCAGCTCTCAGAGATGCCAGACAAATGAGCTTTGCACAGAAAACTGCATTTTGTGTCACTACATGTCAGAGGAGAATGAATGAGAGCTTTTTGCAAGGGAACGGAGCTGGTTCGTGCAAATGACTTTTTCAGCTCTCAGAGATGCCAGAAACATGAGCTTTGCACTGAAAACTGCATTTTGTGTCACTTCATGTCAGAGGAGAATGAATGAGAGCTTTTTGCGGAACGGAGCTGGTTCGTGCAAATGACTTTTCAGCTCTCAGAGATGCCAGAAACATGAGCTTTGCACTGAAAACTGCATTTTGTGTCACTTCATGTCAGAGGAGAATGAATGAGAGCTTTTTGCAAGGGAACGGAGCTGGTTTGTGCAAATGACTTTTTCAGCTCTCAGAGATGCCAGAAACATGAGCTTTGCACAGAAAACTGCATTTTGTGTCACTTCATGTCAGAGGAGAATGAATGAGAGCTTTTTGCAAAGGAACGGAGCTGGTTGGTGCAAATGACTTTTTACAGCTCTCAGAGATGCCAGAAACACGAGCTTTGCACTGAAAACTGCATTTTGTGTCACTATGTCAGAGGAGAATGAATGAGAGCTTTTGCAAGGGAACGGAGCTGGTTCGTGCAAATGACTTTTTCAGCTCTCAGAGATGCCAGAAACATGAGCTTTGCACTGAAAACTGCATTTTGTCTCATTACATGTCAGAGCAAAATGAATGAGAGAGTTTTGAAAGGGAACAGAACTGGTTCATCCAAAGGTCTTTTTGAGCGCTGGGAGAGTCAGAAATAAGAGTTACTAAAAGAAGTAGAAAATAATAACTATATATACAAACCTATTCAAAAAAAGTTAGGACACTATAAAAAATTTGAATAAAAACAGAATGCAATGATGTGGAAGTTTCAAATTTTAATATTTTCTTCAGAATACAACATAGATGACATATCAAATTTTTAAGCTGAGAAAATGTATAATTTTAAGGGAAAAATAAGTTGATTTTAAATTTCATGGCATCAACACATCTCAAAAAAGTTGGGACAAGGCCATGTTTTCCACTGTGTGGCATCCCCTCTTCTTTTTGTCACAGTCTGCAAATGTCTGGGGACTGAGGAGACAAGTGGCTCAAGTTTAGGAATAGGAATGGTGTCCCATTCTTGTCTAATACAGGCTTCTAGTTGCTCAACTGTCTTAGGTCTACTTTGTCGCATCCTCCTCTTTATGATGCGCAAAATGTTTTCTATGGGTGAAAGATCTGGACTGCAGGCTGGCCATTTCAGAACCCGGATCCTTCTTCTACCCAGCCATGATGTTGTAATTGATGCAGTATGTGGTCTGGTATTGTCATGTTGGAAAATGCAAGGTCTTCCCTGAAAGAGACGACGTCTGGATGGGAGCATATGTTGTTCTAGAACTTGGATATACCTTTCAGCATTGATGGTGCCTTTCCAGATGTGTAAGCTGCCCATGCCACACGCACTCATGCAACCCCATACCATCAGAGATGCAGGCTTCTGAATTGAGTGCTGATAACAACTTGGGTTGTCCTTGTCCTCTTTAGTCTGGATGACATGGCCTCCCAGTTTTCCAAAAAGAACTTCAAATTTTGATTCGTCTGACCACAGAACAGTTTTCTACTTTGCCACAGTCCATTTTAAATGAGCCTTGGCCCAGAGAAAACGCCTGCGCTTCTGGATCATGTTTAGATATGGCTTCTATTTTGACCTGTGGAGTTTTAGCCAGCAAGGGCGAATGGCACGGTGGATTGTGTTCACCGACATTGTTTTCTGGAAGTATTCCTGAGCCCATGTTGTGATTTCCATTACAGTGGCATTCCTGTATGTGATGCAGTGCCGTCTAAAGGCCCGAAGGTCATGGGCATCCATTATGGTTTTCCGGCCTTGACCCTTACGCACAGAGATTGTTCCAGATTCTCTGAATCTTTGGATGATATTATGCACTGCAGATGATGATAACTTCAAACTCTTTGCAATTTTTCTCAGAGAAACTCCTTTCTGATATTGCTCCACTATTTTTCGCCGTCGCATTGGGGGAATTGGTGATCCTCTGCCCATCTTGACTTCTGAGAGACACTGCCACTCTGAGAGGCTCTTTTTATACCCAATCATGTTGCCAATTGACCTAATAAGTTGCAAATGGGTCCTCTAGCTGTTCCTTATATGTACATTTAACTTTTCCGGCCTCTTATTGCTACCTGTCCCAACATTTTTGGAATGTGTAGCTTTCATGAAATCCAAAATAAGCTAATATTTGGCATGACATTTCAAATGTCTCACTTTCAACATTTGATATGTTATCTATATTCTATTGTGAATAAAATGTAAGTTTATGAGATTTGTAAATTATTCCATTCCTTTTTAACTCATAATTTGTACAGTGTCCCATCTTTTTTGGAATCGGGTTTGTATATATAAAGTGTCTAAGCACCTTAAACTTAGCCTTGTATATATTTATGAAGGAATATAAGTCATGTCTGATTCAGAGCTGAGATGTGTGCCTCCTTGCGAGAGGCTCCTCTCTGAACCAGACAAACAGGAGTTTTGCTTTGAGTGCTTGTGGGCTGACCATGCTGCCCTGGGGCTTGAGAGAGAGTGCGAACTCTGCGATGCCCTCGGCATCTGGGTTCTCCGTCCTCGGCTCTCTTTCTTTAAAAAGAGCCGATCCGCCCCTCGCTCGTCCTGAGGTTCGCGGTTCGATTTAGCTGAGGCACGGGAGACGGCACCTCTTCGGTGCATTGGGACCTCTTCGGATCGGGCATAGGACCTTGTTCCTGTGGGGTGTGAGAGTGCCAACTTGGGCCGTTCCTGTCACGAAGATAAGGCGCTAGACGAGCTTCTCGGGGCGGTGACAAATGCGGACGACTGTCTCAAGCTCGACTGGCTGCAGGAACAAGAGGCCCCCAAGGGCTCAAAGTTAGACGACAGATATTTCTGTTGGGTGACCGAGCCCCAACGTCGGGCTCTCCCCTTCTTTGAGAATCTCCACGGCGAGTTATCCATTCCTCCCGTATGTTCGTGCTATCGACGTTGATTTATTCGACCATCGTTGGCGACCAGAGGTAAGCTATCTCTGCCCTGGGACATTGTCGTCCCTGAAAAAGCCCTTTCTCAGAGTTAAATCTGCGATGGTGGGGAAGGCTTTTCAGGCAGCGGGTCAGGCTGGTGCTGCCCTGTACACCATGGCGGTTCTGTAGGAGTACCAGTCTGACTTGCTGGATGATGTGAGCACAGGCGTGGTAATTGATGAGACAGCGTTTTCAGAGCTACGCCGGGCCACAGAATTTTCTCTCCGTGCAACCAAGCAGACGGCCAGTGCCATCGGCCGTTCTATGACTGCTTTGGTCACCACGGAGATACACCTGTGGCTGAACCTCACAGGCATCAAGGACAGGGACTGGGCGTTCCTCCTTGATGCCCCGATCTCGCCTTCCAGACCTTTTGACGATGCGGTTAATACCGTAGTCACCAGGTTCTGGGAGACGAGGCGCCACCAGGAGGCATTTGTGAAGTATCTCCCCCGCCATGCCCAAGCATCTGGAGTGTCGGCCACCCACCAGTTCCCCAGTCCCGACCAGGCACACAGTCTCGGGTGGATCCAGAATAGAATAGAATAGAATGTGATCGCAATAACAACACTTAATGGGATACTTCACCCAAAAATGAAAATTGTCGTCATTTACTCACCTTCAAGGTGTTCCTAATCTGTAGAAATGTATTTGTTCTGATGAACACAGAGAAATATATCTGGAAGGATGCTTATCTTTGTTCCGATGGACACAGAGAAATAAATTTGGAAGGAGGCTTATCTTTGTTCTGATGGACACAAATATATTTGGAAGGATGCTTATAACCAGATCTTGCGCCCAAAATGACTACCATAGTAGGGAAAAATACAATGGTATAGTGCCCCAGAGCTGTTTGCTTGTCCTACATTCTTCAAAATGTCTTCAGTGTTCAACAGAACAAAAATAAAGTAATTATTCCTACTATGGGCGGCAAGATCTGTTTAGTTATGAGCATTCTTCCAAATATCTTTGTTTACATCAGAACACACTATATACTGTATAAATATAACAAGTAAATGAGAACAAATAAATGCCGTAGGTCTATGCAAATTAACACACAAGATTAAAAGTGCAGAATTGCAATCAGTTACTTTAAAAATTACAGCACTGACTTAGAATCCTTTGACTGTACCCTTTGTTAAATTCAAATATGTCTGGTTAGACTTATATGTGATAGGCGGCTTGGTGTTGTTCCCGTGCCTTTGGCTTGCAGATGTCCTCTCACCTGAAGATCCAAACCTGTCCTCAATGAATGTTCAGGTGTATGTTTGTGATACTGTTTATGGTGTGGGGTATGTGTGTGTGGTCCGAACCTCGGCTCTTTATAGGATTTTAAAATTTGCTGCAGGAGATTTCTGTCTGGATTAATACTTTCAGTATTGACATAACGATATCGGGACAGCAATTTCACTGTCCTCCATTGTTCAGGAAATGCCTCTTCTCTCTGCTGCTCCTACCCCATCTCCGACTAAACAGCGTCCGCTTTCATGACACATTTAATGAAGGCTCCCAAATGACTGTTTCATAATTAATCTCAGTACACCATTTACAACTGAACATGGGCTTCAGTTGTCATTTAAAAAAGACATTTACATTAACATTTAGTCATTTAGCAGACGCTTTTATCCAAAGCGACTTACAAATTGGGTAAACAATGGAAGCAATTGGGTCAACATTAGGACAACAAAAAGCATGAGTGCAATAAAATATGTCTCACAAAGCCTACTACAGTGTACAGAGCTAAGTTTATTATTATAATTTTTTTATAGATAGAGTAGAAAAGATATAGAAATCAGAAAAGATCGGTCAGGTGCTGACGGAAGAGATGAGTTTTCAGCCAATTCTTAAATGGCCACAGAATCTGCTGATCTTGTAGCAGCAGGCAGATCAATCCACAAATGGTTTGTGCGAGCAATTTTTTACCTTTTTAGGATAGCACCACAAGACGTCGTTCGCTTGCAGAGCGTAAGGATCTGGTGGGTACATAAGATAAGGGGGTGCCAAACCAGTGGTGGTCTTGTTGGCCAGGAGCAGAGTCTTGAATTTGATGTGAGTGACTATTGGGAGCCAATGTGACGTGCGCTCTCTTCGGTTCATTTAAGACCAGTCTTGCCGCTGCATTCTGTATCATCTGTAGAGGTTTTGTTGTGCAAGCAGGAAGTCCAGCTAGTAGCACATTGCAGTAGTCCAGTCTGGACAGAACAAGAGCCTGGACTAGGACCTGCGTAGCATGCTCGGAAAAGAAAGGTCTAATTTTCCTAATATTGTAGAGGATGAATCTACAGGACCGAGTGGTGCTGGCAACCTGATCTGTGAAGTTTAGCTGATCATCGATCACCACTCACAGGTTTCTGGCCATTCTGGAAGATGTGATGGTTGATAAGCCCATTTGAATGGAGAAGTTGTGATGGATCTTACGCTCGGACAGGATTACAAGCAGTTCTGTTTTTGAAAGGTTCAGCTGCAGGCGATGGTCCTTCATCCAGAGGGAAATGTTGCTCAGGCATGCTGAAATGCATGCAGAAACAGTCGGATCGTCAGGCTGAAATGACAGGTGGAGTTGTGTATCATCTGCATAGCAGTGATAGGAAAAGCCATGTTTCCGAATGACAGAGCCGAGGTATGTCATGTATACAGAAAAGAGCAAGTGCCTAAGCAGCGCCTTGCTCTGTTCTGCGATGTGCGTTCATGACTTCACGTAATACATAATTACATTGAAAATTTGCACGTTCAACTTGTAAACACTGACTCGGTACTTCAGCCCACATCAAGCGTGACCTTTTCAACATAATTAAATATTTTGTGAAGTCATGAAAGCGCATCGCAGAACAGAGCAAGGCGAGCATTTGTGTTTATAAAGCATATACATTATAATTATTATATTTTTTTTAATTACCGATCGTTTCAATAGATTAGACCCTTATTCATCGTCTTGTATCATTTAAAGCCCTTTGAAGCTGCACTGAAACTGTAATTTTGACCTTCAACCATTTGGAGTCCATTGAAGTCCACTATATGGAGATATTTCCTGGAATGTTTTCATCAAAAACCTTATTTTCTTTTCGACTAAAGAAACAAATACATAAACATCTTGGATAACATGGGGGTGAGTAAATCATCATGAACATTTATTTTGAAAGTTAACTACTCATTTAAGTAAATTTGCAGATTTACTGAAAGTTAACTTGATCAATACTTGTACTTGAAAGTACACTTTAATGTGTATTCTTAGTAAACTACTAATTGAAGTATGCTTGTATTTTTATGAACATACAATTTGGATATTTTGGCACTTGATATACTTGTAATATACCTTTAACTGTAGATGTACAGGTGACTTTAAATCATAAATTATTTGTTCACCTTACTAGAAAAATATTAGGAAACAATATCAGATTTTGAAGCTAAACCAACAAAATAAGTAAATTCAATCCTTCTCCATTCGAATTTAATTGTATAGCACGATTCACATCTTTACAAATACATTTTCATATATACTTTCAATATAATAAGTGGTGACAGAAGTATAAAACAGGAAATTATGCAATAGACAAAAATACAAAAAATGGTATTTGCACTCGGACTTGGTCGTTGGTCTCGCCAAATGTTCTAGTCGGTCTCGACTAAGTCCAGCGATATATGTTTTTTTTCTCCTTCAAAACAAATCCGAAACTGTTGCAGACTCTCGACTCACGAACGACAGCCGCGCATGCTCATAAGTATCTCTCTTCACACAGCAGTTCAGTTCAGTCTGTGCTGTTGGTGTAGCTAAATAAATCTGGTATATTGGTTCAAGTCCTCGGGACTGTCATGCACGTCAGAAAGTGACGAACTGAATTAATTTGTTGGTAATATTAAGTGTTTACGGGAGACGCTAAACACGAACAATTCAGGTGAACTGGTTCAACAGGTTCACTTAAGAAAGAACCGGTTCAAATTAACGATTCGTCTGCGGCGCGAAATGGACAGCATCAATCATTCATCAGGCACAATGTCAGCGAGAAGCGGCATAATAAAATTTGGTTTTACAAACCATAAAAAATTTATCGACAGTTTGCTTAAAAGGAAACTTTTTGCAACAAAACCTTCTACGAAACCTGTGGGACAACATCCAATTTCGTAAGACACCTGCAAAGGCATCACAAAGAGAGGTAGGCTAGCATTGCATTTGAGTATTTTTATGTTTAGAAAGTAGGGCTTAAAAAGTAGTGGGGGACACAAGTAAGTCATAAGTTCAAGAATGGGAACATATTCAAGTGTTTGCTGATTATTTGTTACATTTTCTATTCAGAAAAGGATTGTTACACTTCAATAAAAAAAATGTGAAGTTACACTTTGGTTTCGTGACTTTAGTGCTATACCTAAAGTAAATAAAAGTACCTTATTTTATCTGCTTTTTGATCATTACAAACAATAATGAAAATGATTATCTAAGAATTAACGGGCAGTCTTTGTCAACGATTATACACTGTAAAATCTAATTAGTTGATCTTACTTAAAAAAAGCATGCAAACCGATTGCCTTAAAAAAACTAAGTAAATTGAAATGGTATTGTTGAGTTCAAGTTACTAAACAAATGAGTTCAGATGTACTCTTGACTTAGTGTGGAGTACTCAGAATTAACTATTATTCACAACTTTTTACTACATTTTTTTTTAAATTTTACTACAGATACATATTAAATTTATCCATCATTGGAGATTTAAGTTCACTAAATTAAATTCAATTTTTCACATAAATAGGATTCTATAAATGCATAAATCAAATACCTTGACTTGTGCAATACAAAATGAGCAAGAGGAGACAGCTCTCATAACTGTATGCACAGACTATGCTCATTGGTTTAAAACACATTAGCTTCGCAGACCCTAATCACATGCACCTATCTTCTAAACAGTGGTAACCACATAAATGAAAAATATGTCAAACTCTTTCTAAATATCTAAGAGAAGTGAACATTAAACAATATGAAGTCTTTAACTTTACTAAAAACATATAAAATAATCATATTTTTAAAAATGTACTCTCCTAATGCAGTCTGGCGCAAAGCATGATGGGAATCTTTTCTGCGTACATGCAAGATCTTCTCTCCACTGCCTCTCGCTGGTGTAGTAGAGTAATTGCTTGGCTTGCCGCTACTTGCTTTATTTAAGTAAAATATACTAAAGGCGAAAAGTAAGTTGTTTTATTTCCCCTGCAAGTAATCGTAACTTAATAAAAGCTAGTAAAATGTATACATTTTGACAACTGAGTAAAGTTAACAAATAATTTGTAAGTAAGGACAACAATTAGATTTTACAGTGTACTAGTAATTTGTCCATTTGTTAAACTTTATTTGTGTAACAAGCTCCTCGCGACTCACTTATGTTAGCGTGTAATGTGTTACAGTAAACGTCATTAACGAGTATTATAAGTATACTTCTTTAGCCTATATACTATATTTGTGTGCATGTAAACATTTTGCAATATATGTAAAAGCACTGTGGATTATCTAATAATGAAGGCTAAATATTGGTAAAGTAGGGCAGTTACTGATCAACTTTATATCAATATAAAATAATTCATAATTGGCAAGGAAGCACCACCAAATAAATAAAAACCTCTTACATTTTTTAATATTTAAGACAGCCACGAGGTTATATCAACTCATTATATTTAAAACATAGCATTCATCATACTATGTCCATAACTAAGTTTAGGTATTAAATGCAAACTGACCATACTCAGAGCTATGCAAATGAGGCGCCATGATAAACAAAGGAACTTTCTCTGGCCCACTAATCGCTTTCATGGCATTGGCCCGCAGGCCACCTGGGGGCAGGGCAGGTATGCATTTAAAAACACCATCATCCAAAACCACTTCGGGCAGAATTAGAAGGAAAAAGAAAGAGAACGCGGAGGACAATCCAACGGACAACCCGGCTTGCGGCTCCACTCTGGGGAGTCCAATTAGACCATGGAACTTCGGACACCTAAACTCAGCATTTCAAGAGGACTTCATTCTGAAACCATTCAAGATGTCTATCCACGCGCATATGGATATTGGTCCAGCACAGAGCTCGCAAGTATCCGATTCTATATACCGAATAGCTTCGTTCGTGTCTTTTTGTTAAAGATGATTGATTGGTTTTCAGACATGTTCTACCTGCCTTGTGGCCATGCCCTCTTTCTCTTTCTCTCTCTCTCTCTCTTGCTCTCACTCCGCGCTTCCTAACGCGTTTGTGTTTCATGTTTACGTATTATGTGTTTTGTCAGTATATGTCTAGACCTAATTGTTTGTAGAGTTCAATAAACAACCATATATTCATTTGTGATTAGTTTTCTGTGCTCAGGTTCATAAAATTTGGTCACTTAAACTGTGTTCCCTTTCTGTCGGTCTCTCGACGTTGTGTCAAAGACGACAGATGGGGTTCGCCCTTGAGAACCTATCAACTCTGACTACTTTTAAAAAAGGCCAATGAAATTGGCGAATTAAATTTGCATGCCGGGCTCCGCCTCCGGATGTCCGGTATAAAACGAAGCCGGCGTGCTTCATTCACTTACCTTTTGTTCTTCAGAGCCTTCGCTCCTGACTACAACTGCTCGTGTCTACATCGCCGGAATCGGTCCAACTGTCTTGTTCCTCAATACCGTGTCGGAAACGGCGCGTGATGATGAGATGTCCCTTGCAATGTTGGAGGGTGACTGACTGGCATCTTTGGCTCTGATAATTCCTTGAAGCTCCCTCCTTCGGGGGGTCGAGATCAGGAAAAATCGGACGTCGAAAATTCCGGCCATGCTTTCCCGGGCCGCCGTGAGCATGGGGCGGTAGTGTACGCACTGCCCCCCAACGCTCGTGGCTGGATACGCGGTACCTTGGGTTTGCGTGCGGCTCCAAGCCGCGCCTACCAATCAGTGCCGTGTATACCGGAAGTGCATGAGGAACTCGGTAAGACCTGGAAACGCCCCCTTCTCGGCGCGTACAGGTCGAACTAGTTCTGTCACTCTTTCTTCCCCTGTTGGAGGGTCAGCTAGAGGATATGTCGATGTCCCCCAGAGGGAATGTGCCGCTTGGCTGCCACCTGGGGGCTCGATCTAGACTCCTGTCCAAAGCATGTGGGCTTTCCGGTGTCCCTGATGCCGGGAGCTTGCACTGCTGCGGGCAGAAACTGCCCCTTTCTTTGCGCTACGGCGTGGAGGGGGGGGCGGAAGCTGCCCCTCTCTTCGCGCTATGGCGTGGAGGGAGTCCCAACAGGGCAAGACTGACCTGATGCTTATGCAGGAGATCTGCGCTGCCGCTTACGGGCGGTTACCCTGGGTCGGACAATGTCCACAGGCTGAATCTTGCATAGATGAGTAACACCGAGAAGGTACGCCTTCTCGGGGGGGGCCTGTCGACTTCGACAGTAAAAAGCAGACTCAAGCATATCCTCCCCTCTGAGTCGAGACGGCAGATGTTCCCTGGGACGGTCCTGCCCCGTTCAACTCTGGGAGTTTTCACAGCCGCTCTCACCCTCTACAGGACGGTGTTCGGCAACTCGACGTTGCGTCATGGCGAGACACAGTGTCGAGGATAAACAGCAACTCTCTACACTCTCACAGACAGTGCACGTTGCTACATCATCGCCAGGCAGGTAAGCAGAGCCGATCGCCCCCCCGGGGGCCCCCCCACAGCGGAAGATCCGCTCTGCCAGCCATCGAACCCTCCCCGGAAGGTCGATGAAGTAGATTGTACCTCTAGTCCCCGGCCGGTCCCTGGGAGTCTGGCAAGACTTGCCCAAACAGCGACGCGGCTAGGAGATATGATCTGTCTCGGCTACCTCGTCCCTCTAGCCGTGATGTTCAACGGGTGGTGACCCGTACTTCATCGTTCTCAGAAAGGAGGGTTGCTAGATCTGCAGACCCTGAACAGGCACCTACTCAAGCTGCCAGTCAGGATGCTACGCAGAAGCACATCTTGATGTCTACTGGATGTCAAGATGAGTTCATGGCAAATTACCTAAGCGACACTTACTTTCATGTCTCGGTCTCGGAGGTCGGGCATGTCAGTACAGAAGGCCAGGGAAGAGGAGCATCAAGTACCGACGGGCCCAACCAGACTTGGTTCTCAGAGCTAATGCTCTTGACAACAACTCCCCCGACCTGCTTTCTCGGGGGAAGGGCACGTTATGGCATCCCAGGCAAGACCTCTGGAGCCCCCATGTCTGGCCCCTGGACAGGACGAGAAGATCCTGAGTTGGCTATCCCCCCCTCCCTGTGGTGGAGCCATCACTCAGGCTTGGGCCCCTACCACCGGGGCCCCTTCTCATCCTGGTGCTCTTCTCGATGAGAAGACCCACAAAGATGCTCGATCGGAACAGGCTGTTCCTAAGGGACTGGAGACTAAACCTCTCCCCCTCCACACTGAAAGTGTTTGTAGCGTCTGCTCATCACTACTCAGTGGTGGAAGTCCCTAGGGCAGCACTACCTGATCAGTAGATCCCTAAGGGGCGCGTGAAGGCGGACTCGCCTCGATCGCGCTCCGTACCTCCGTGGCGGGCTCAGACCCTTCGAGCTCTCAGAGAGGCCGCTCTTCCTCATCACGATGAAGACGCTTCTCTTGTTGGCGTTCGTCTCCAAGAGGGTAGGGGACTTACAAGCATTTTCCGTGTCCCCCGATTGCCTCAGATTAGGGTCCGGAAAGTCTCACGCTATCTTGAGACCCCGACCCGGCCACGTGCCCAAAGTTCCCACCACCAGGTGGCGAACTTGCAGGTGCTCCTTATCAGGGAGGAAGACCCAACCCCACTCGTGTTATGTCCAGCATGCCAGCTGCGCCTCTACTTGGACCGCACACAGAGCTTAGGGCTCTGATCAGCTCTCTGTCTGTTTCGGAGGTCAGCAGGGAGGACTGTCTCCAAACAGAGATTGGCGCACCAGACCGTGGACGCCGTCACTACGGCATCCCGGTCTCAGTTGGCCGCGGCCAGGGGCGCCTCTCTGGCAGAGCTGCGGGTTGGGCTACACCAAAACACCTTCGCGAATCCGCGTAAACTGGTATCAGCCCGCGTCCTACATGGCCACGTGTAGGCCTGGCAGCCAGCTGGGCGTATGCCTGCGAAAGCATCTTCCCACCCTCCAGCAGGTTGGGTCAGTGTGCTATCTACCTCTCTTCTTACCCTACCTTGGTTAAGAACAGGTATCCTTTCCGCCTCCCTTCTTACCCATCTATTGGTTAAGAACAGGCATTCCATCCATCACTAAGCAAGCACCCCCTGGGGGTCGGCTGGGCAGAGCAGCCTTCCCCCTTAGGCCGGGAGAACATGTGAGCCATCAGATGGCTCTAACCGGACCTATTGCTACCGGACGTATGCAACACCCCCTCCCTGGGCTGTTCCGTCTGATGTATCCTCATGAGTTGGTTACCACTCCTGGTAACACATGACCTCCCCCAGGTGGACCTCCACCTCGCGGTTAACTACTCAGTCCGCACGTTCCATGCAATCTTCCCTCTGGGCGAGACCATATCTATATCCACTGTATTCCTCCCCCCGGGTAGGAAGTGGCCTCTGCAGCGCATCCCTAATTAAGGAAGTTGGGCTTACCCGGTGGTACCCGATCCGGACAGCCTCTCGCCAGTAAGAGAGATAAGGCCCCGTCCGTGAAAGGTAGTTGGTCAGGGCCTACCCATCTTCCTCTAGGAAGCTCTGGGACCCCCGACCCATCACACTGGAAGGTTACAGTTTCGCGAAAGCCTCGAGTTGACACGCCCAGGCCTGTTACCGTCGCTTCGCTAGAGATTGTGACGCGATAGGCGTTCTGGCGTTTTCCAGAGGGAACCCCATCTGTTGTCTTTGACACAACGTCGAGAGACCGACAGAAAGGGAAAGTCTTGGTTACGTATGTAACCTCGGTTCCCTGATGGAGGGAACGAGACATTGTGTCCCTTATGCCACAACGCTTATCGCCCTCTGCAGCAGTCGTGAGAGACTCTCAGGCTCCTCAGAACACAGGTAAGTGAATGAAGCACGCCGGCTTCCTTTTATACCGGACATCCGGAGGCGGAGCACGGCATGCAAATTTAATTTGCCAATTTCATTGGACTTTTTTAAAAGTAGTCAGAGTTGATAGGTTCTCAAGGGCGAACCCCATCTGTCGTCTTCGACACAACGTCTCGTTCCCTCCATCAGGGAACCGAGGTTACATACGTAACCGAGATGTTTCAATCTATGCTACCTCTGCTCTAAATTCTGTTTGGTAAAGTCACGTTACTTATTGTCATGAGATAACGTTAAAGTGTATAAAATCAATTATGCATTTGCTGTACGAATACATACAGGGATTTTTATCACTATACTGCTAATCAGAAACTGTAAAATATGTATAGGTAATGACGATTATTATTCGTATCTTCCTTTGAGCTAAACTATTTCCTTGACTGAAATTGACGTTTTAAATAACTCATTTTATGTATGTGATCTTGATAGATGTGGTGGAGAACATATTTGGTGAGCTAAGCTCATCATTATTATAACATGCTAAAACTGCTACACGTGTGTACTGCAGGAAACTTTTGGGTTTAACGAAGGAAGACATTTCGTTAGCACGAGATGTCAAAGGCACTTGCCAATATCCTTTAAGAAGATCAAACTTGCTAATGTTGACGATATTTTTGTCTGAAATATGGAGTAATATAAGAGGTATTTGCAATCCCCTGGGATCGAACCCACAACCCTTGCGTTGTTAGCGCAATGCTCAATGGATGATTGTAGCGAGGAAGGCTGGGCGAGAGCCGTCAGACAAAGGGGCGGGGCCGGTGGCGTGAGTGATAATGGCTATCAGCTGTGCGCACACCGGCCCCGCATTACGACGGAGGAGAACGGAAGCATAAAAGGACGAGCTGGCAGAACATTCGACGAGAGAGGACCGGGCCCGGACATGTGTTTAAGTTTGTATTTATGTTCTTGTGGCCGGCAGTCGACCGTGGGGTGGCTGCCGGCATTTTACTTCCGTGTTTTTGTTTGTTTATTTTATTAAAACTTTATTTAAATGTTCCCCGGTTCCCGCCTCCTTCCTTTCTTTTAATGAACTGTATTACATTGGTGCTGAAACCCGGGAGGAAGGAGAGACATGCTGTCGGAGAGCTCTCGCTGCTGAGGGGCATCGCGGTGCTGAGGAATTCGGGCAGCGAGGACGAGGGAAGTCCACGAGCGGCTGCCCGAGGCGGTGGTGCTGGAACAAGTATTCGGATGGGACGGAGGGCTCGCTGACGTGCTCCTGGGTCAAGGTGGGGTGGCTGCCATCCAGGAGGGAGCGGGTGAGTCGTTGCCTTCGGCCAGAGCCTGCTGCCGTCCGCCGTGAAGGGGAGGAGCAGGAAACGGAGACTCACTGCTGGCTGCCCTCAGCTGGAGGAGCCATCGCCGGCCGCCAGGGGGCGGTGGAGGATCGAGGCGTCCACCGAGCGTCCAGTACCACCGCATGGTACCACAAGGAAGAGCCTTTCGGCTGGCTGAGGACCAAGCGGCAGCATGTCGGGGAACCGGACCAGATTGTTTTTTCTTTTTCCTCTCTCCCCTCTTTCGTCCCTGTCGCTCCTGGTGCTTCCGTCTCCGTTCTCTCGTCTCGTCGGTGCATACCCCCAGGGGCTGCGGACGCCGAGACTGGCTCCCCGGGGGGAGTAAGCACAGTCTCGGTGGTACCCCCCGGCCTGTGAAGGGCGATGGGGGTATGTAGCGAGGAAGGCGGGGCGAGAGCCGTCAGACAAAGGGGCGGGGCCGGTGGCGTGAGTGATAATGACTATCAGCTGTGCGCACACCGGCCCCGCATTACGACGGAGGAGAACGGAAGCATAAAAGGACGAGCTGGCAGAACATTCGACGAGAGAGGACCGGGCCCGGACATGTGTTTAAGTTTGTATTTATGTTCTTGTGGCCGGCAGTCGACCGTGGGGTGGCTGCCGGTATTTTACTTCCGTGTTTTTGTTTGTTTATTTTATTAAAACTTTATTTAAATGTTCCCCGGTTCCCGCCTCCTTCCTTTCTTTTAATGAACCGTATTACAATGAGAAACAACTTTTTATAACTGAACTCGGACAAAACAGAAGGGTTACTTATTCGACCCTAAACTGCCGTACATAACTGCCAAGAAAACCCTTTAACCCCTTGTCTTCAGCTAAGAATCTCATGTCGCCAACACCTGTAAAATTGCATTTTTCCATCTTAAGAATATATCTAAACTACGTCATATGCTGTCACTGTCAGATGCAGAGAAGTTAATTCATGCATTCATGAAATCAAGACTAGATTACTGTCATGCACTGTTAGGTGGTTGCCCTGCAGGCTAAGTTCAAAAACTCCAACTAGTCCAAAACATGGGCAGCTCGAGTTCTTACACGTATAAAATAGTATGAGCATATTAGCTCGGTTCTGTCAACCTTGTACTGGTTACCTATAAAGCATCGCATTAACTTTAAGATCTTGTTTATTACCTATAAAGCCCTACATGGTTTAGCTCTGCAGTATTTGAGCGAACTTCTATTGTATTACAGTCCTTCACGTGCTTTACGCTCTCAGGCGTCATGTCAGTTGGTAATACCTAGAATTTCAAAATCAAGTGCAGGTGGTAGATCCTTTTCCTATCTAGCACCTAAACTTTGGAATAGTCTTCCCTGCACTGTCCGGGAGGCAGACACACTCTGTCAGTTTAAATCTAGACTAAAGACGCATCTTTTTAATCTTGCATACACTACACTTCCATAATATAAATCCTCTGAGGGTTTAGGCTGCATTAGTTAGATCAACTGGAACCAGGAACACTTCCAACAACAACTGATGTATTGTTGCATCAAAGAGTGCAGAACAGTACTCTACTCTCAGCCAGTCTTGTCTCATTGTTCCAAGGTTACCACAGCAAACAGGATGCAGTTCATGTCCAAACCTGATGGTAGAGTGGAGAATGGGAAGCGGTGACCTGACAAGAGCTGAGATGATAGAGCTGGATAAAGAAGGACCCGGAAACTTGACACGTCTTCACTACGGCATTTCAAATGCTCTTAGAATATTAATGATAATTTTAAAAAGTTTATTTATTTTTATTTAGCCTTGTTGTGCAAGCACTGTCGAGCTTGTGCAGAGGCAGCAGCTTTTGCCAGAGGGGAACTGGAATCCCCTGGTTGAGCCTGGGTTCTCCTGAGGTTTTTTTTCTCGATTGGAGTTTTGGGTTCCTCTCAACCCGTTTGCATACTGTTTTTGTATTTGCCTGGCCGGTGGGCTGCTTTAGAATTAGAATTGAAAAGTTTTACATAATTAATATTGCATTTATGAATTTATGGTCTGTTTAATATTTGACCTGTGCTTCTCTCTCCTTTATCTTAAATGTGTGCTTTCACTGTGTGTGCGTGCTTGTCTGTGTCTGTGTGTAGTGTCCGTGTGTCCGTGTGTCTGTGTGTCTGCGAGTCCGTGTGTGTGTGTCTATGTCTATGTGTGTTAGTACGTGTGCATTTGTGTGTAGAGCGTTTGTATGTCTGTCTTCTGTGTTTTCACCTTTCTCTTGTTTTTACAGGTATATAACGGTAATCGATTTGCTTATAGTCAATATGTCTCATGTACAGCTGCTTTGTAACAATGCAAATTGTAAAAAGCTCCATATAAATAAAGTTGGGTTGATGCTATTATGTTTTACAGCAGTTGTTATCGCAGAAATAAGCCCCAACAGTGTGATCAGGACCCGAAGCGAGGGACTTGTTTCACACTAGAGATTTCGCGATAACAGCTGGCTGCTTGTACATTATCCCGCTTATTAAACGGCTACTTGCCACATGAGAAAAAACTGGACATTAAATTTGAATTTGAAATATGTTGTTAGCTCATTTTTACTGAATGCAGACCTTCTGCGAGGAAAAGCTGTTTACTTTCGGTTTTAAGGTAATAAACTACGTTCAATGTCACGAACATTCAATTTGGTTTAATCATTTGTAAATATAATCTCATTTATGTTATTAAAATAAATATTTATATTTAATTTGTCAAAAAAAGACAGTCAAAATGATATGTTGCCTCTGGGACCGTGTATTATTAGTTTGAGAGGTTGTTATCTGGGAATAAAGAGCCTGCAAATGTCGCGGCTGGCCAATCAGAAGCCAGCATTCCAACGAGCCGTGTAATAAAACAGTTCAATGCTTGTCATTTAAACGCAGGTCAATACAATATTTCGTCACACTTTTATTTAAAACCGATGAAACGGTCTATAAAGTGCAATTTTGTCAAATATGATGGTTTTAAGTAAACTGTTGCGAACTACCGACTCCTCTTTTTAATGTTAAAGGTCTGTCCAGAGTGAACAATGTAATCTGCATATGGTTTTCACTGACGCACAAGTAGCATATTTTAGTGTAAAATGATCACGCATGGTAATATTTGTAAATGAGCTTAAAATAAAAAACAATTGGACATTTTATAAACAAATATATTAAAGTAGGTAATGCCCGCATTGGCGAAATGTTTATTGTTTTGTTTTGACTTACTGTTAAATGAAGACTGTTAAATGTTATTATACAATTTTATATTGAACTTAATTGCGTTTGCGCTGTGGTGGAAAGGAGATTCTCCTTCAATAAAGATATATCTATTATAAAAGCTTAACCATAGTTTAAAACACCGTAGTCGAGGGTATGGAACTTTTTTTAAACCAACCAAGTACTTCAACAGTTTGCTCGTATAAGGACAGAAAAGACAGTGGTTATTTTTTATTATAAGAGTGTGTTTTTATAACTATCAGGCATATACTGTCGCTTTAGACTGGCAGAAAAAAATATCCTTATATGAACCTCTGTGATCATAAACAACACGTTTGTAATAACTACTTTCATTTGTCCTGCATTTGGCTCATTCTCCTCCTATAACGCTTTTTTTGTTATAATATAAACGTGAATAACTCTTGTTTTTATCTTTAATGTATTGCCTCCTGTCATAATTTGGAATTTATCACAGTGAATTTCACTGTTTCACAATAGATGTTGTTAAGTACTATAGGTGCAAACTCTCCCTTTGCGCCTCCTGGCGGAAATGTCGGGAACTAGTTTCACATGTAAATGTTTTTAACTGCCGGCAATTTATGCGGCGGTATTGGCATTTTGGAGAAACAAATATTTTTTGTAATGCAAAGTAAGTCGCTTTGGATAAAAGCATCTGCCAAATGCGTAAATGTAAATGTTTGAACAACAAATTTTTATGATATTTCTGAGGCAGTTGTTAATAAAAACCTGGATTTTCTTTGTGATTGGGGGTGATTCTCTATGCAGCAATACGGGCTTCATATATTGAAAACCCCGATCTTGGTGTTAATACAGATCTATGAGGATCGCCAGATGTTCTTCGTTGCTGATTCGTATTTTAACATTCACATCTGTCCCCCCATGTTTATCAATTATGCCTTCAAGATAGGGGAAACTGTCCACTTCCTCTAGCGTCTCCTCTCCCAGTTTTTTGGGTGTTGTGCTGGTGGCATTTATCTTTAGCATCTTGCTCTTTTCTCTATGGATTACTATATTTATTTCTATATTTAACTTATCTGTGGTGTGTCAGTAAAGTGTGATATTTATATTTGTAATCTCAAACTTTTAGTGTACACTGATGACAGCAGGGCAAATATATGGGCTGGTATTAAAACCCTAATGGGATTTTGGAACATATATACAAATTTTGTTCTTATGGCTATCTAATACAATCATATACAATCAATGTTTAGGAAGGCACCATGTCTACTCAGAAAGATTCACAGATTCTGGTATTCAAGCAACAGCAAGTATTATTTTTATCTCCAGTACTCTGTCACAACACAGTTACCTATATTGTTTGTGACAACATAGCATTTGAACTTGCCAACTAATTCACTGCACTTTGTATGGTGGCAGTATATCAGTAAGTTTGAGAGAAAACAATCAAGGCAATAAAATACAGATATAGAGACAATACATTTATTAATTCTTTCATGGAAGGAATAGTTATATGTATGTGTACTAATACAAAATTAATATGGCCAGTACACAGAAATATGTTATGTAAACACAAACTTTTATTCTGGATGCGATTAATCGTTTAACAGCCCTAGTACAGAGCTACTGTTTTCCATACAATATCTAAAGTTGTGACGATTTACATTAAAGAATAACTAATGCCTATAAATCACAATACTCAGTGCATTATCAAGCTCGTTTTATATAGAATGTTGATTAAATATTAGAGTAATTAAAATGGTAATTCCTACAATGACAAGGAACCTTCTTAGAAACAAGAGAGTAAAAAGATGAGGATAAAAAGATGAGAGTAAAACGATTTTGGCGGTCTTTATATATATTATACATGTCTGGGTGGGACCTGGAATAAAAATTTGGAAAGCCCTGCTACAGACGACAGAACAAGTTGGCTATGTTCTGCTGTTTGCTGCTGAGGTTTAGTGCAAACTTGCGGCAGGTGAATGATGCAGTCATTGATTTGAGAGCTGCAGCAGAGCTGAAGATTATCCATGAAGAACAGATGTGAACATTGAAAGTAAAGTTACCCCTTTATTTGTCTCACTACCCACACATGCCCTTAAGTTTCTCTGTTCGTTTTTGCTGCATGCTTTTCTGAAGTCTAACAGCTCTGCGTTTCACTAGGTTTAAAAGCTCTTGAAAAAGCTCTTTAATATTGTGATTGGTCTAAGCTGAAGTCTCCATATACATTTTCACTTTTTTGCCATGACCTCTCAGTCCCCTGACTGCACCTCAAGACCGCTTGTCTCATTGCTCTTGTTGCCCACTATCATGATGGTAATGTTCTCCGCATCACCTTTAATCTGGCGGATTTGCAAAAAAAATAGGCTTCAGCTCCTCCAGAGACTGTTTGCTGGTGATTGCGTACACTAAAATGAAGGCGTTGCCATAAATATAGACAAGCGCTGCATTTCTGGAAACTGGTGACTGCCTGTAGTGTCTGTGATCTGCAGCGTGCAAATGCTGTTTTCATAGCTGATCACTTGTCTGTAGGTGTTCTCAAATGTAGGTCTCACGAAAGGTCCCCTTCACAAATCGCAAGACCAGTGAGCTTTTGTTAACCCCACCAACACCAAATACAACAACACAGTAATCATTACTTTCATACCACACAAAGACTTATGAATAAAAGCAATTATTGTAAACACATATACAGTATGACCACTTAGTTTTATATCTTAATGACAATTTTAAGCACAAATCAAACTCAATGAAAACAGAAAAAATGATAACAGTTTAATAATAGCCTATTTAATAATAGCCTAACACATATTATATTAATATAATATGTAACCACATACATAAAAATGTGAAACAAAAAATCCATTAAAAAAAATCACTATTCACATTCACAATTTACCAAGCATCAAAATAAACTCAGCTATGAACATATCAATACATAAGTTTTACAGATAAACAGGGTAAATGGACTACTGGCCAATGAGACCTCTGCCAGCCTGTGATCTGTGTTTCGCTGTTCTCTGATTAGAGGAACATAATTCTGCTAGCTCAAATATCAAATACAGAAGCATCATATGCTCAGTCAGTACATAATACAAGCGTCCTAAAAATCTTTGCAGTTGTCATACTTTGCAGAAAACTGATGATAACATTATATACAGCGCTGCTGGATGATGCAGGATCACAGAGGATAGAGACAGGAAAAAATACATAGGAAAACATCACTGTGAGTATACATTCCAAAGAGGCTATGCCTTTTACATACCGTGTCATAATAATATAGCCCATAACGGTCGGCAAATCATAGCAACAACTAATAACAATAATTCACAAGGTGGATATGATGCAAAATCGTACCTAAATGTTGATGTAAAAATACGTATTTTTAAATTCAGTCTTTCATGTCGTGGTGGATCATAGATAAGAGAAGATCGAACGTTGGTTGCTTTTCGGAGGTTTGCGATCCCTCTGAAAAAACATCTGATCTGAGGCATGACCGTGATATTTAAAGGGATGGCGCTGCTTCTGTGTGCTGACGCTCTCTCTTTACGATGTCACGAGGAATTACGAGGCTGAATTCAGCAGCTTCTTATTCGCAGATTCTTATTGAATCGGATTGCTGTCCGTTCCACCTTAAAATACGCGACGCTCGTGTTACCCATTAAAAGTCCTTACTGCAGAACGCTACATCGAGGGGCAGGGTTGGATCCAGATCCAGTCTCCTCCCATTGCATTGTGATTAGTCGACACTGGATCCAGTCTCTTTCCACTACGTTTTGATTGGTCGAAAGATTCAACGTCATACTCGTGTTATTGCTCTTTCATTTCCGCATTGAGTCGTAACTAAAGTTATTCTTTTGACGGAAAACAAAACTTGCTGAAGACAAACTTTATTTATTAACATATTTTTTAATAACGCATTTTATTATATTTAGTGTAAGGTTAGGGTGTTTTAATAACGTATTTTATTAGGTTTAGGGTTTGGGTTATGGTTAACAAATAATTAACTGTGATCATTACTTACAGGGTACACTAAATTATGACATTGATGAGAGCAAACGTTGGCGACCACGAATTGCAACTTACTCTCCAAATTGCGGCTTATTATAGGAGTTGAATGATCCAACCTCACCCCCTGGATCTTGTGTTCTGCAGTGAAAACCATCTCTCTTCTCCGGTTTCTTATTCACGCTTAATTTAGGCACCCTGCCGCATTTATCTTTTTCGCATTTTTGTGTATATTCAAATAATAACAGTTTTCGAAATATCAATAACACAGAGATATGAATGTGTGTGTGTGTGTTTGTGTGTGTGTGCGCGTGCGTGCGTGCGTGTGTGGTTTCTGCTGCCTGTGCAGTCATAACAAGCCTGAGCTAAGCTAAATCCCCCTTAAGACAGTGGACTTGAAACTCCCATCACTCCCTCCCCTTACCATTCTTAAAGGACCCAGTCTTTGGCGGTTTAAGAGGCTTTGAGTCTGTTTTTAGGTGTTTAACAATGGATGTTCATGTTTCTAGTTTCAAAAAACCCTTTATATTTCATATATTTCAAGTCTATCGTGCACTGCAGTCTCTATTCTCACGACTGGATTTCTATCGGTTTCTTCAATGTCCCCCCCTCCGAAACGCTCTGATTGGTAAAGCTGACCTGGTATGTTGTGATTGGTTCCCCGCTTAGAGTTTGTGCTTGAAAATGTCCCACCCATACCATATCAGCGAGTTCCACTCCTCAAGCTGTTGTGATTGGTCGGTCCCCCTCTCAGTGCACGTGAATTCATAAGCTTTGGCTTTCAGCAATAAACAGTAACAATGCCGTCAACTTCACGTCATCAGTTAAAAACATGCAGATCGATCGAAGTGTAACGGAGGTCTGCTAGTGCATACGCAAACGTCAATCTTTGTTAGAGATCGCGTTTGTTTTCTACTATGGTGAGGGAAATGACACCGGACCGAATGCCTTTTTATATTGGACCCGAGTTGGATAATAAAACAAGCTGTTACAGCCCACCACCATAACATTAAGAGGGAGACAACACAAAGCTCGGTCTAGGGTTTTTATTTAAATAACATAAGATATATCAAGTTAATCAATTCCATATATCAGCTACCTCAGCTGGAGACAAATGCGTAAATTGACTGCGGAAAATTAAAAGCATCTCCGAATTTTTCAATCTGCCCTCAACTACACATCTGGATGGACCAACATCTGCCTCACTTTTTGACTCTGGAGCTAAAGATTCAGCATTCTCTACCTTACCGACCTCAACATTTCTCTCGTAGTAGGCTTTAATCATGTTAAAATGGCAAACTCTGGAGCTTCGACGACGATCAGGAGTATCAATAACATAATCTCGGTCTGACAGCTTCTTTTTAATCACGTATGGACCAGTGTAACAAGCTTGCAACGACCCACCAAGCATTGGTAACAACACCAAAACTTTGTCACCAGGAGAAAAAGTTTGTTCTCTAGCTTTCATGTCGAACCAAGTTTTCAAGATTTTGCTTAGCCAGCTCGCAAACTCGGGACAACCGTGCACGAAATTGAGAAACATACTCATGAAGAAAGGTGCTTTTTGAATCAGAGAGACACTTTTCTTTTAACAGTGACAAAGGACCGCGCGGTGTGTGTCCAAAGACCAGCTCAGCTGGGCTAAACCCAAGGGACTCCTGCACCACTTCCCGTGAAGCAAAAAGCAACCACGGAGTGCCTTCCTCGCAGTCCCTTCCGAATTAAGCTTTCCTGTAGCTCAGTGGTAAGAGCATTTTAATGGGTTTGATCCCAGGGGATTGCAAATACCTATGTATAAATGTAAAGGATAATGCAATGTAAGTCGCTTTGGATAAAAGCGTCTGCCAAATGCCTAAATGTAAATGTAAATGCAATAAGAACGCATCATAGACTTTAAGGTCTGAGGAAACCTCTCTAGTGCACACTGACTTTCAGGATGATAAGCAGTAGAGACATTATGCTTAATACAGAGTTGCTTTAGCGCTTGAGAAAACGTTTGTGATGTAAAGCTCGTTCCACGGTCACTTTTTACTACTTTTGGCAACCCAAAAAATAGAAAAAAACTTAATGAGAGCCTTAATAATCACCCTGGCCGTAATGGAACGTAAGGGGACTGCCTCTGGAAAACGCGTAGTCGCGCACTTCATAGTTAAAAGGTACTTATACCCAGATTTTGAACGTGGTAAAGGTCCAACGCAATCAATGATTATATGCTCAAATGGTTCCGAAACCATGAGGATTGGAAAAAGCGGCTCAGGCTGAATAACCTGGTTAGGCTTCCCCACCACTTGGCAAACGTGACAAGTCCGATAAAAAATGTGAAATATCTCGTTTTAAACCAGGCCAATACAAATTTTGCAGAACCTGGCCAGACCATTGTGTGCAACGCTTAGAATTATGTTGCGATATACTACTGGAACTACAATTTGGCTGACCGTATTCCAGTCATCAGAAGATTTTGGAGACACCCATTTTCTCATTAAAATCCTATTCTTAAGAAAATACGCCTTAGGGGCATGCCCACTCTCCTGCTCAGTTTCAGCCAATTCAAACAGCGGGGCAAGAGAAACATCTGCCCTTTGAGCATCAATTAATTCCTCAGGACACAACGGACCCTAAGAATACGTACGGACACAGACTCATTTAAACTGGGAATGGTTACAGTACCGCAGTGCAAAAAAGGTTCATAACCAGTTCCCTTTCTGTCGGTCTCTCGACGTTGTGTCGAAGACGACAGATGGGGTTCGCCCTTGAGAACCCATCAACTCTGATTACTTTTAAAAAAGGCGAATGAAATTTGCATGCCGGGCTCCGCCTCCGGATGTCCGGTATAAAAGGAAACATTCATTCATTCACTTACCTTTTGTTCTTCAGAGCCTTCGCTCCTGACTACAACTGCTCGTATCTACATCGCCGGATTCTCACGACGTGGTGCAACGGATCGTCCCTTCCTGCAGCGACTTTCCCCTGGGCGTCTCGGCGGTGCCAGAAGTGTTCGAGATCTTTCTAGAAGAAGCAATTTCCTTCTAAAAGAGCAAATTTCTCCAGCGTGGCATGTCCCGCTGTTCTCTCAGGTGCAACACACTCATCGAGGAGGGGGACGGACACGATGTCTGCCTCGGGTGTTGGGTTTCCAGCACGTTTAGGCAGTCGTTGTGGATACGTCCTGCCCGCGCTGCGGGTGGATGACGATTCAGACGTTGGTCACCTTGTGTTGCTCCCCGTTTCGTGACCGCAGTACTACGGCCCTGCTGTCCGCTCCGGCAAGCACCGATGGTGACATGAGGATTATTGCAAGCGCTAATCCGCCAGCCACTGGCTCACGGACCGCTCGTACCTCGCTCGTTTGATCGTTCCCCAAAAGTCGGTCCAACGGTCTTGTTTACTCAATCACGTGTCGGAAACGGCGCGTGATGATGAGATGTCCCTTGCAACGTTCGAGGGTGACTGACTGGCATCTTTGACTCTGATAATTCCTTCGGGGGGGTCGAGATCAGGAAAAATCGGACGTCGAAAACGGCGGCCATGCTTTCCCGGGCCGCCGTGAGCATGGGGCGTAGTGTACTTTCCGGTTTCCCTGATGCCGGGAGCTTGCACCGCTGCGGGAAGAAACTGCCCCTCTCTTCGCGATACGGCGTGGAGGGGGAGCGGAAGCTGCCCATCTCTTCACGCTATGACGTGGAGGGAGTCCCAACAGGGCAAGACCGACCTGGCGCTTACGGGCGGCTAGGTGAGAGACACCGGGAGGTCGATGAAATAGATTGTACCTCTAGTCCCCGGCCGGTCCCTGGGAGTCTGACAAGACTTGCCCAAACTGCGACGCGGCTAGGAGATATGATCCGTCTCGGCTATCTCGTCCCTCTAGCCATGATGTTCAACGGGTGGTGACCCGTACTTTATCGATCTCAGAAAGGAGAGTTGCTAGATCTGCAGACCCTGAACAGGCACCTACTCAAGCCTGCCCGTCAGGATGCGGGAAGCCTGCGTCCGCGCGGGCTCCTGGAGACCTTTTCTCGGGAAGGCATGTCGACAGACACCTTCCTGCAGGGTTGAGGGCGCAGTGTGCAACGGGCACGCAGTATCGGGGCAAGGACGAGGCCCCGTCTGCGCTGGCATATCAGTGCCTAGAGTTGTACACGTGCGCGTACGAACGACTCGCCCGACGCCTCCTCCTCTGGAGTCAGCAGGTGATCCACTCCCTGCGGGCCACACATATCCCAGGCAATCTGAACCAGACAGCCCACGGCTCTCTCGTCAGTTGACGCCTTGTGGAGAGTGGCGACTCCACCTCTGCGCACTCCAGCTCTCGGGGTGCTGTTCTGGCAGGCTCAGCCGCCTCTTTGAACACCACCCTTTCCTGCCTTGGCACTCCCTCCGAGACCTCCCTCGGCACGGAGGCCCTGGCGCATAGCTGGCTGCGCGACAAGCGGAAGGATACCTTCCCCCCAGTGAACCTCATTGCACAGATCTGTAGAGCTATGCTCTTGACAACAACTCCCCCCTGACCGATTCCCCTGACGAAAGACCTGCTTTCTCGGGGAAGGGCACGTTATGGAATCCCAGGCCAGACCTCTGGAGCCCCCATGTCTGGCCCCTGGACAGGACGAGAAGATCCTGAGTTGGCTATCCCCCCCTCCCTGTGGTGGAGCCATCACTCAGGCTTGGGCCACTACCACCGGGGCCCCTTCTCATCCTGGTGCTCTTCTCGATGAGAAGACCCACGAAGATGCTCGATCGGAACAGGCTGTTCCTAAGGGACTGGAGACTAAACCTCTCCCCCTCCACACTGAAAGTGTTTGTAGCGTCCGCTCATCACTACTCAGTGGCGGTAGTCCCTAGGGCAGCACTACCTGATCAGTAGATCCCTAAGGGGCGCGTGAAGGCAGACTCGCCTCGATCGCGCTCCGTACCCTCGTGGCGGACTCAGGCCCTTCGAGCTCTCAGAGAGGCCGCTCTTCCTCATCACGATGAAGACGCTTCTCTTGTTGGCGTTCGTCTCCAAGAGGGTAGGGGACTTACAAGCATTTTCCGTGTCCCCCGATTGCCTAAGATTAGGGTCCGGTAAGTCTCACGCTATCTTGAGACCCCGACCCGGCCACGTGCCCAAAGTTCCCACCACCAGGTGGCGAACTTGCAGGTGCTCCTTGTCAGGAAGCAAGACCCAACCCCACTCGTGTTCTGTCCAGCATGCCAGCTGCGCTCTACTTGGACCGCACGCAGAGCTTAGGGCTCTGATCAGCTCTCTGTCTGTTTCGGAGGTCAGCAGGGAGGACTCTCTCCAAACAGAGATTGGCGCACCAGACCGTGGACGCCGTCACTACGGCATCCCGGTCTCAGTTGGTCCCGGCCAGGGGTGCCTCTTTGGCAGACATCTGCAGAGCTGCGGGTTGGGCTATGCCCAAACACCTTCGCGACTCCGCGTAAACTGGTATCAGCCCGCGTCCTGCATGGCCACGTGTAGGACCGGCAGCCGGCTCGGCGTATGCCTGCGAAAGCATCTTTCCACCCTCCAGCAGGTTGGGTCAGTGTACTATCTACCTCTCTTCTTACCCTACCTTGGTTAAGAACAGGTATCCTTTCCGCCTCCCTTCTTACCCATCGATTGGTTAAGAACAGGCATTCCATCCATCACTAAGCAAGCACCCCCTGGGGATCGGCTGGGCAGAGCGAACTTCCCCCTTAGGACCTATTGCTCCGGACGTATGCAACACCCCCTCCCTGGGCTGTTCTGTCTGATGTATCCTCATGAGTTGGTTCCCACTCCTGGTAACCCATGACCTCCCCCAGGTGGACCTCCACCTCGTGGTTAACTACTCAGTCCGCAAGTTCCATGCGATCTTCCCTATGGGCGAGACCATATCTATATCCACTGTATTCCTCCCCCCGGGTAGGAAGTGGCCTTTGCAGCGCATCCCTAATTAAGGAAGTTGTGCTTACCCGGTGGTACCCCCCCGGGCCTCTCGCCAGTAAGAGAGATAAGGCCCCGTCCGTGAAAGGTAGTTGGTCAGGGCCTACCCATCTTCCTTCAGGAAGCTCTGGGACCCCCGACCCATCACACTGGAAGGTTACAGTTTCGCGAAAGCCTCGAGTTGACACGCCCAGGCCTGTTACCGTCGCTTCGCTAGAGATTGTGACGCGATAGGCGTTGTGGCGTTTTCCAGAGGGATCCCCATCTGTCGATACAGATATGCATAGTAAGTTATATTAAAACTGATACTGTGCATTTTACGAATATAAACATAATTTAGTCAATTGCACAGGAATACTATAGGTAGGTAGTGTTCTGCCAAAGTGATATTAAAGAGCACGTTCCCCGCAATCCCATTTTTCAACCTTTAGTTAGTGTGTAATGTTGCTGTCAGAGCATAAATAATATCTGCAAAATGATAAGCACAAAGTTCTGTGCCAAGCGAGATATTGTCTTTAACAGAATTCGCTTTCAAGTACTACAGAGAACGGCTGGATTGGACTACAGCCCTCTACTTCCCGGGTACATGATGTCACCATTCCAAGTGCTTTTAATATCCTCCGTCCACAGGAATACGCCAAAAAAGGGGCGAGGTCTTCCTTAGAGAAGTGGAAGAGTGTAGTAGTGTTCGGTTATCAGAGATCGTAAACATTTGACCGAGCTACGCGCTAAACTACTTTCACATTTCATCACAGTCAGCTGGTAATAAGAATTCCGCTACACACATTCTAAGATAACCAACGGTCAAACAGCTTCCATGACTTTAACATCGGCTGTAAAAGCTGTTCTGTGTAAAACACTGATATTGTGTGTGTGTGTGCGCATACCTCTGTCTAAAACACTTCTATGAAACGTCCTCTGAAGCCCTGCTTGCAGTCTCCTTGTCAATCTGCTTGTGTTACATGTGTTACATTTAATGTGTTTATTTTGGTTGTAAAGCTCTGTCTTCTCCTAGGGGCTGGAATGGCGCTTACGTGTTTGTTTGATTGAACAGATTCCTTACAGCTGTGGACCCTTTACGGTGCGCTTAAAGGAAGCGGCTTCATTACACTCAGGGGCGAGACTGGAGCGATCGTATAGGGCAGAGCTGTGCTCCTATGTGTTTTGTTACCTGATTAATTTCTTCCCATTCCATGTTTGTTTATATCTTATGTTATTTAAATAAAAACCCTAGACCGAGCTTTGTGTTTTCTCCCTATTAATGTTATGGTGGTGGGCCGTAACATTAATTAGAGGCTCGTCCATAACTATTTCGTTGGTAGTTTGTAATTGGTAGGTGTGGGAGAAAAAAGATGGCCGATTGTTTTGACTGTGTGGTGATGGTAAAAATTGTTTTGCACGGCGGAAGTAACTACTGTGATTCCATGTGAGTATTTACCCTATGTTTTAGTCGTCGGGTAGGTTTGTGGACCTGCCAATTTGTTATTTTGCCTTTTTTATTGTTAGTGGTTATTCGGAGTGGGGGTACGCTTAAGTTCACCTGTGGCTGATCTTGTCAATGGGATCAGAGCGCAGGTGTGTCTGATTTCAGAGTCGCCTCGAGCCCCTAACACCACTGAAGACTAGGGAATTAATGTCCAAGTAGGGTAAATACATTTGTGTGCCGTGGGATCACTGTTGTTATTGTTTTGGTAACTTAATTTGTTTTGAATTCGTAGTATAGGTTACTTGTTGTAAGTTAGCAGCCAAATTTAGGCTCTGTTTTTTTAGGTAAATTGTGGATTAAAATAGTTGTGCACGTGATTAAGAGGTTTGGGTAGTTACAAACCTTCGAAAAATTCTGTGATTAGAGTGATTTCTTAATCTCTCGTATTTTGAGGGTCCGGTGCGTAGAAATTACTTCAGTAGTGGATACATTTCGAGAGAATCCGTCTGAACAGCTGCTTTTATTGTGTACGAAGGAGCAGTTATTGGAAATTGCAGAGTTGTATGAAATTGAAATAGCTCCAAGGTATAAGACTTTAAAAGAAAGTTTGCAAAACGTCCTTAAGGGTAGTCTGGTTGAGTTGGATGTTTTAGAAGCGCCTTTCCGAGATGGAAGTGATGTGGAGGAGGTAACTGGTACTTCACCTGGTGAAATCGCTATTAAAAAAGCGTTGGCACTTAAAGAGAAGGAAGTAGAGTTAGAAAATGCCAAATTAGATTTGCGAAAGCGTGAGCTTGATCAACAGTTTTCTTTGAGAATAGAATTGGAGATGGGCGCCAAGGCAACCGTTGCTGCCGCTGTTGAGTTTGATGTTGGCCGAAATCGTAGGATGGTTCCGCCGTTTTGTGAGAGGGACGTGGAGAAGTATTTTTGCCATTTTGAGAAAGTAGCTGCTTCTTTAAAGTGGCCTGAAAACGTCAGGCCGTTGCTTTTACAGTGTGTGGTTACTGGTAAAGTGCAAGAAGCGTATGCCTCGTTATCTATACAGGAATCTGGTGATTATAAAACCGTTAAAGCTGCTATTTTAAAAATCTACGAGTTAGTACCGGAGGCGTATAGACAGCGTTTTAGACATCATACAAAGCTTCCAGATCAAGCGTACGTTGAGTTTGCGTGTGAAAAGGAAACTTTATTTGACCGTTGGTGCGCCTCTCAGAAAGCTGATGATAAAGAGCAAGTTAGACAGTTGATTCTTATCGAAGAATTTAAAAATTGTCTACCGGCTGCTATTTATATATACGTACCTCAATGAGCAGAAAGCAGACATGCTCCACAAAGCTGCTACTTTAGCTGATGACTTCATATTAACACACAAAGTCACGTTCAGAGAGAAACCTTAAGAGAAAAGTTATTTTGATCTACCTGTTCCAATGTCTCGTAAATCCTTCAGTCATAAGTCCTCAGTTTTGAGGAATAATAGGATCAGTTTTATTGTAATGTCCCTGATCATCTTATTGCAGACTGTCCAGCTCTGAAGAAGAAGTCAAATTCAAAACCATTTGGTTTGATCTCTTTGGATACTTGTATAAAACCTGACCGCCCTACACTCACGGTTGATTGTGGTGCTAGCGAAACGTCTCGGTTACGTATGTAACCTCGGTTCCCTGATGGAGGGAACGAGACGTTGTGTCGAAGACGACAGATGGGGTTCGCCCTTGAGAACCTATCAACTCTGACTACTTTTAAAAAAGGTCAATGAAATTGGTGAATTAAATTTGCATGCCGGGCTCCGCCTCCGGATGTCCAGTATAAAAGGAAGCCGGCGTGCTTCATTCACTTATCTGTGTTCTGAGGAGCCTGAGAGCCTCTCACGACTGCTGCAGAGAAGGTTGTACTACTGCAATGCTCTCCTTGCTGGTCTTCCTGCAAAAGCTATCGAACTGCTCCAGCTGGTTCAGAACGCAGCAGCACGCCTCGTCTTCCAACAGCCCAAAAGGGCTCATGTGACTCCCCTTTTCATCTCTCTCCACTGGCTACCGGTTGAAGCCCATATCAGATTCAAGTCACTAATGCTTGCCTACAGGACTATCACTGCACCGACTTACTTTCACACCCTCCTCCACTCCTACACCCCATCAAGATCCCTGCGTTCAGCTAACCAGCAGCGTCTTGTATTGCCTTCCAATAAGGGCAGTAAATCGCTCTCCTGCTCATTCTCATTCACAACTCCTTCCTGGTGGAACGTTCTTCCTAACTCTGTCCGGTCAAGCACATCTCTCACAACATTCAAAAAACTACTTAAAACCCATCTCTTCTGTGAATACTTAACAGACAAATGAAAAAATACAAACCCTTTCTTTAAACAGGTAGTGGTCTAGCTTTTGTTGAAACCAGTAACTTTGTATTGGCACCTAATGTATTATGGCTCCTGCATGACATATCGCTTATTGCTCCCTAAACTCTTTGTAAGTCGCTTTGGATAAAAGCGTCTGCTAAATAACTAAATGTAAAATGTAAATGTAAGGCTGAGGTGTACAGTCAAACATATTTATAAGCATTAATTAAATAAGAGAGAGTGCCCCACATATACACACAAATAATTGGTGTTTTTTAGTCGTAAAATGGGTTCTTTGCTCGTAATCATATAGGGGAACCTATTTTAGTGCTATATAGCACCATATCTTGGTGCTTTAGTGGTTCTTCAGAGGTTCTTTGGGGTGACCGAGGTATTATATAGCGCTTTTTCCATATAAAGAACCTGTTAAGCCACTGTTCCTCAGTGGTTCCATAAAGCACCTCAGTCATCCCAAAGAACTGCTGAAGAACCACTGAAGCACCAAAATATGGTTCTATATAGCACTAAAAGTGGTTTCCCTAGGATAACGAGCCAAGAACCACTTTAAGTGCTATATAGAGTGTAGTGCTCTAGAATTTAAACAACTATGTGTTCCCTTTCTGTCGGTCTCTCGACGTTGTGTCGAAGACGACAGATGGGGTTCGCCCTTGAGAACCAATCAACTCTGACTACTATAGAAAAGGCCAATGAAATTTGGCGAATGAAATTTGCATGCCGGGCTCCTCCCCCGGATGTCCGGTATAAAAGGAAGCCGGCGTGCAGCATTCACTCACCTTTTGTTCTTCAGAGCCCTCGCTCATGACTACGAACAAAAGAATTCAACGAATTCTTCTTCTCTTCTACTTCGCCGGATCTACGACGCAGAGCAGCGGATCGTCCCTTCCTGCAGCGACCTTCTCCTGGGCGTCTCGGCGGTTCCGGAGGTGATAGAGATTATTTCTAAAAGGTCCTTTTCAGGACTGACTGAGCAATTTTCCAGCGCGGCATGTCCCGCTGTTCTCTTGGTGCGGCACCCTCATCGAGGAGGGGGATGGACACGATCGCTGCATTAGGTGTCTGGGCGTCCAGCACACTGAAGCAGCGTTCGTTGACACGTCTGCCCGCACTGCGGGCGGATTGTCACTCAGAAGTTGCGGTCACGGGGGCTGTCTTCCTACGGGAACCAGCCACCACTGTCGTCTGCTACCCGGGCTGTGACATCTGTGGCTACGGCCCCGATGACCACCCACGTAGCAGCGTTAGTGATATGGGGAACTCTGCGAACGTAAACCCGCCAGCCAAGTGCTCACGGGCCGATCGCACCCCGATTCGCTCTTCTGAACGTTCCCCAACCGGCGGTGGCATACCGTTCGGATCCTCAGGCACGCACTCGGAAACGATGTGTGACGTAGATGAGATGTCGTTCGCAGCATCGGAGGGAGACGGGCATCCGACTCTGACGAATCCGAGCTCCCCCCCCAGGGGGGTCGAGCTCAGGAGGAAGCAGAAGTGATGTCAGCCATGCTAATCCGGGGATACGTGGTTCCTGGGGGCGGGGCGCGGTGCAAACCACGCCCACCCGGTGCCATTTGTTTCCCGGAGGTGCATGAGGAGCTGTGTAAAACTAGGAGCGCTCCACGGATCGCTCCGGTCGAAACAGCTCCGGCTCCCTCACTTCCCTCGAGGGTGGGGCAGCCAAAGGCTACGTCGAGATCCCCCGGGTGGAACGTGCGGCTGCGGTGCATCTGTGCCGCAGATGGCTGCCGCCTGGGGAGAATCGGCCACGCCTACCGTCCAACGCGTGTAGGACTTCGACATCTATGGTGCCGAAGCCTTGCGCTGCCGCGGGCCGGCTGCCTCCTCTCTCTACGCCATGGCCATCCTGCAGGTCCGCCAGGCCAGGCGTTGAGAGAGCTCCACGAGGGTAAGGCCGACCCAGGTATAATGCAGGATTTCTGTGCCCACTGACAGCGCTCTACGGAGCGACCAAGGTGGCGGCACGGGACCTGGGTCGGACGATGTCCACGGAAGTGGTCCAGGAGAGTCACCCCCGGCTGAACCTTGCGCAGACGAGTGACACCGAGAAAGTCCGCTTTCTTGATACACCCGTCTCGCAGGGTGGGCTGTTGGTACACCGTCGAGGACTGCGCTCAGCAGTTTTTGACAGTGAAGAAGCAGACAGTGGCGATTAGCCACTTTTTTACCACGCTGCGACTCGGCCGCCCCAAGCCTCCGAGATCTCACGTGATGTCTGTTTCCCGGCAGCCCAGGACCCCTTCCACATCGGCTCCGGTTACTGTGCCCCCACAGGTGGCACCCCGGAAGTCGAGGTCGAGGGGGAAACCTCACCCCGTCAGCTAACTTCTCACGAGAAGTGACACTGACGGGAAGACCCCAGGGGGAACAACATCGGGCCCGACCTTCACAGCTACGGCTCTGATCAGTCGGTACGGGACGGCTCCTGCCTCGTCACCAAAGCCGGGCCCCTCTCAGGGCCTGGCGCCCACTTACTCACAAAGAGTTTTCTGTTTCCCCTGGGAGTTCCTTCCTGCCGATCGCACACTCCACTGGACTGTGCCCGGCAAACCCGACCTCACGCCCTGGCGAGGCGTAGGGTCGTACACACACGACAGCTGCTGCTACCACTCTCAAACCGACAGTGCGTGCAGCTGTCCCGCCAGGCAGGTAAGTAGGCAGAGCCAACCTTCCCTCCGGGTCCCCCCCGCGACAGGGTTAGCTCCGCCAGCCATCGAAACCACCCTCCATGGGAATGGTGAAGCAGACCGTCCCCTTGGTCCCCCTGTCACAGTCCCTGGGAGCTCGAGAGCTGCCCACACTGTCTCGGTGGCTAGGGCAGACGGTCCGTCTTGGTTACTCGATCCAGTTCGCCAGAGACTCTCCCAAGTTTTGGGGCATCATCTCTCCCTCTGTCTGAGGCTAGGGACGCCTACATACTTCGGGTAGAGGTCACCACCCTTCTGGCAAACAGGCGTCGAGTTCGTCCCTCAAACCAAGATGTTCGGTGGTTACAACCCGCACTTCATCGTTCCCAAGAAAGACGGCGGGTTGCGCCCCGGAGGTCTGCGTACCCTGAACTAAGCACCTTCACAAGCTGCTGCTCAGGATGCTCACGCAGAGGCGCGTCCTGACACCCATCAGGTGTCAGGATTGGTTCGTGGCAATCGACCTGAAATCCCTTTCGGTCTGTCCCTGTCTCCACGGTCTTCACGAAGATCGTGGAAGCCGCCCTTTCTCCCTGAGGGGAGGAAGGTGTGCGGGTACTTAACTATCTCAACGACTGGCCTGACACACTCGTGAGATCTGTTATGTATACAAGGGGCCTGGTGCTCCGGCACCCAGATCGATTGGGAATTCAGGTCAACCGAGGAAAGGACAAGCTCTCCCCAGGGCAGAGCATCCTCTTTCTCGGTAGGGAACTCAACTCTGTCACCATGTCGGCGCAACTGTCCGCAGTACGCGCCCAGCCGGTGTTGAACTGCCTGGAACATTTCAGGCAGACAGCGGTCCCCCTGAAACGATTCAGAGGCTCCTGGGCATGGCGTCCTCGCGGGTGAGACCCCTCGAGTTGATGCACATGAGACCGCTCCAACACTGGCTTCAGAGTCGAGTTCCGAGGAGAGCGTGGCACACCGGCAGCAGGCGCATGGTGATGACGCCCTGCGGCCGACGCACACCAAAACCCCTGGTCTTCCATGACTTTTTCGACGGACTAAGGTCCCTCAGGGCAGGTTATGAGGCAAGTCGTGGTGACGACGGACGCCTCCCTGCAGGGGTGCGGTGCAGTGTGTAACGGGCACGCAGGCGGGGCATTGGGCGAACCCCCACCTGCGCTGGCATGCCAGGAGTTGTGGGCAGTGCTACTTGCACTGAGCAGGCTGCGGCCGCTCGTGCGGGACAAGCACGTGCTGGTCCGAGGACGGCACTACGGCTGTAGCGTACATCAGATCTTAGGGTGGCGTTCGCTCACAGCAGCTAACACAACTTGCTCGACGCCTCCTCCGGTGGAGTCAACAGGTGATCCGTTCCCTGTGGGCCACACTCACCTCGGGCAAACTGAACTAGACAGCCTACGCGCTCTCTTGTCAGTTTATGCCTCGTAGAGAGTGGCGACTCCACCCCCGCGTAGGCCGCTTGGTACTCCCTGTCCGAGGCTCTCGACACGGATATCCTTGCGCACAGCTGACCGCGGGACGGGCGGAAGCACACCTTCCCCCCCCAGGAGCCTCCTTGCACAGACACTGTGCAAGGCCAGGGAAGAGGAGCACCAAGTGTTATTGGTTACACCGCACTGGTCTAACCGCACTTGGCGTCAGAGCTGATGCTCTGGACAGCGACTCCCCCTGACCCATTCCCTGACAGAGGACCTGCTCTCTCAGGGGAAGGACACGTTCTGGCATCCCAGATCAGACCTCTGGTACACCATGTCTGGTCTCTAGACGGGACGAGAAGTTCCTGAGTTGGCTACTCCCCCTCTATGGCGGAGACCATCACCCAGGCTAGGGCCCCATCTACGGGGCGGTTACACACGCCTCTAGACGGCGCCGCTTCTTGTCCTGGTGTCTCTCTCAACGAGAAAGACCCACTGAGGTGCTCGATCAGGATTGTGTTGTCCTTCTTACGAGACTGGAGACTAACATCTCCCCTCCACACTGAGTGTGTATGTAGTCGCTGTCGCCACTCATCACAACTCAGTTGATGGAAAGTTTCTAGGATGACACGACCTGGTCGCCAGGTTCCTAAGGGGTGCGAGAGGGCGGCTCCCGCCTCATCTCCGCTCCATACCCTCTTGGGACCCAAGAGCCCCTCGGAGGTTCCGATCTTCCTCACCGAGTAAGACGGCCCTCCTGATGGCGCTCGCTTCCTTCAAGAGGGTAGGGCACCTCCGAGCATTCCCTGTGTCCCCGGATTGCCTTGAATTCGGCCCTGGTAGCTCTCACGTTATCTTGAGACCCAGGCCCGGATGCGTGCCCAAAAGTTCCCACTACTCCCTTACGGGGCAAAGTGGTGAACTTGCAGCGCTCCCCATTGGGGAGGAAGACCCAACCCCATCCGTGTTGTCCTGGACCGCACGCAGGGCTCAGTAGCTCTGACCAGCTCCTTGTCTGTATTGGAGGACAGCAGAGGGGAAGGCTGTCTCCAAGCAGAGGTTGGCGCACTGAGTCGTGGATGCCGTTACGACGACATTCCAATCTCAGAATCTCCCATGCCCACTGGGGGGGTATAGCCACCTCCTGGGCACTGGCAGAAGCGCCTCTCTAGCAGACATCTGTAGAGCTGCGGGTTTGGGCTACGCCCAAACACCTTCGCAGGGGTTAAACAACCCTAGCGTAAACCCGGTGTCAGCCCACGTCCTGCGTGGCAACATGTAGGACTGGCATCCGGCGGGGCGTATGCCTGCGAAAGCATCACCCCACCCTCTAGGAGGCTGGGTCAGTGTGCTATCTACCTCTCTCCTTACCCTACTCTGGCTAAGGACAGGTATCCTATCCGCTTTCCTCTTACCCAACCACTTGGTTAAGAATAGGCATTCTATCCATCACTAAGCAAGCACCACCTGGGGTTGGCTGGGCAGAGCAGCCTTCCCCCTTAGGCCGGGATAACATGTGAGCCATCCCCTGGCTCTAACCGGACCTAGTGCTACCGGACGCCTGTAACACCCCCCCCCGTGGGCTGTTCCGTCTGATGTATCCTCATGATATGGTTCCCACTCCTGGTAACCCATGAGCTTCCCCAGGTGGACCTCCACCTCGCGGTTAACTACTCAGCCCGCACGTTCCATGCGTTCTCCTCCAAGGACGAGACCATACCTTATCCACCGTATTCCTCCCCACGGGTAGGAGGTGGCCTCTGCAGCGCATCCCTAATTAAGGAAGTTGCGCTTTACCCGGTGTAAACCCGAGCCGGACGGCCTCTCGCCAGTAGAGAGCTAAGGCCTCCGTCCGTGAAAGGTTACCGGTCAGGGCTGTTCCCATCTTTCTCCAAGAAAGCTCTGGAACCCCCCGACCACCACACTGGAAGGTTACAGTTTCGCGAAAGCATCGAGCTGACACGCCCAGGCCTGTTACCGTCGCTTCGCTAGAGATTGTGACGCGATACCGTTGTGGCGTTTTCCATAGAGAACCCCATCTGTCGTCTTCGACACAACGTCGAGAGACCGACAGAAAGGGAACGTCTCGGTTACGTATGTAACCTCGGTTCCCTGATGGAGGGAACGAGACGTTGTGTCCCTTATGCCACTAACACGTATCGTATTCTGCTGCAGTCGTGAGAGGCTCTCAGGCTCTTCAGAACAAAAGGTGAGTGAATGCTGCACGCCGGCTTCCTTTTATACCGGACATCCGGGGGAGGAGCCCGGCATGCAAATTTCATTCGCCAATTTCATTGGCCTTTTCTATAGTAGTCAGAGTTGATTGGTTCTCAAGGGCGAACCCCATCTGTCGTCTTCGACACAACGTCTCGTTCCCTCCATCAGGGAACCGAGGTTACATACGTAACCGAGACGTTTTGCTTAGCCAGTCTAGAGAATTGCATCCTTCAATACTATATAATTACCAATAAGCTATATAATGGTAAATATATAATACAGCTGAATAAATACATAAATAGATTTACTAACCAGTAACAAAAAATGGTGATAAATTAACGCATGGATTGAAATTAATTTAGGATTTTTTTTTTTTGACAAGGGGCCTTATAACAGCCACTTTATATGCTTTAGACACATGTCCTAATGTCAGAGATGAGTTAATAATACGAAGAAGCTGCTGACATCAGCCTTAGAATTATGTACTTATTTATATTATTTTGAATGTAACATTTATGTGTGTTTTGGTGTGCGTTATTGAGTGTGTCAGTGCGTGAATGCTATGTTTGGTGTGTGCGGGCAAGTGTATGGGTTTTGTGTGTGTGCATGTGTGCATGTGTGTGTGTGCATGCGTGCATGTGTGTGTGTGCATGCATGTGTCGTTCTGCCTCATGTGAGTGTGTGCACTGTATATTTAGTGTATTTTTTCACTTTGCTCTTGATACCTTTTCTTTTTTATAAATGTAATGTATTGCTATAGTTAACATGTTTTCATGTGCAGCTGCTGGTGTTTTCCATGTTAACATATATATATTTTTGTCCTAACAACTTAACACACAGCATCTGCTAATGTCCAATTCTTCTACTAATGACTTCTTTGAACCGATTAATTTTGATGAACGGTTGAAACAACTGATATGTCAAACACAGAACTCACGGGACTGTCTGAATCCATCAAATCAGTTACTTAAAACACATCAGAACGTAGGTGTGCTTAGGCCAAGATTAGTGTGGTTAGTAAGATTTATTCTAAATAATAAAGTTTATTTATATGACAATCTGTAGTAAATTTCCTATTAAATCACTTAGTTTAGACAGAAGAGAGATGAAACCATGGGCTTGGGCCGGAATAAATCGCATCATCTTTTCAACCGGAGTAATTTTTAAGGAAAATTAATGAACCGGTGTTCTGTCCCATTGTTGCGTCAAATGCAATTCACTAAACTTCGATCTACAAATGAAATGGCATCACCATGCAGTTGATTTAACACGGTCGCAATTTAACATACGCAATTATATAAGCATTACAGCATAAAATAAAATGTCTTATTGACCATTTTAATATGCCCTGTATGATAATATTTTTTAGATGTTCTCCCAGTAAAGCTTGTTTTTAGATAAAAAGGGTCAAATTGTCAGTGTAAATTTAATGTCATGTCACCTGTAAATGTATCTGTGTTAGCTGGACATTTAACTTCTTTGTCCACTAAAGAAGCCTTGTTAAATAACCATGATACATAGAAATTGAAAGTATTCCTAGGTGTTCAGCATCAAAGACAAGTAAACTATGTGCTAAAAATAACACAACAAAATTAAATACTTACTGTATGTACAGTTCTACATTGAATGCATGGGAAATACATTTCATATGAATAAACTGCAAGGGGGAGACTTGTTATTACTTTAATAACAGTAGTATTTTATTTTATATGATGTTTTTATTAGTTTTTTTAATACACATTATTAGAAAGAACTAGAATTTGCAACATGCACTGTGAATTAGATGCATCACTTACAGTATATGTAAATCTGCTCACAGCTGTCAGTTTTGGTGCACGATCTCTAATCTAGATCAAAACCTGCTCCGGAGAAGGTTAGCCGTGCAGCGTAAATTACCATGGCAATGAACACTGGTACCTTTCATGGTACCTAAAACCCAGGGTTGGCGCAAACTAATTCTAAACTTACCTGGCTAGCCACCTAAACTGGCCCCAAAGCAACTCATAAGTTGTTAACTAGCTGCTAATTTATTTATATGGTAACACTATATAATACTGTTTCATACTTAAGGTAAGTAACAGTTAGTTACTTATTACTTATTTTATAGTCATTAATAACAACTAAATGCTGTGTGTCTCCTACAGTATACAATAACTATAAAGACCCATTTAAAGTAACTATCCATTAACTACTCATTAACAGTTGCAAAACTGTTTGGTATTAAGTTAAATTATATGAATAGTTTTAATAAATTTGAATGAATTATTTTGGGAATTTCGTAGGATTCTCCCTGTGATCTTTTTATTTAAATTGATTCAAAACAAAGGAATCTATTTGTCACGCCCTGGTGCTGGCACCTCTGTTCCCCATCTGATGGTGCCGTTCCACTCAGTGTTCTGTCTATGTTTTGTAAGGACTCCAGTACCCATCATTCTTAGGTGAAAACAATACATGATAACGAGACTGTGTCTCATTACCTGTCTGTCCCATGATCTGTGTATATATAGCCCTTGTGTTCAGTTGTCTGGTGTGGATTATAGTATTGTATGTATATGTATGTATGTATGTATGTATGTATGTATGTGAAGGGGAAGAACCCAAGTGCAAGCAGACACGGGAATGAAGGGTTTAACAAAGGATTTATTGACAAAAAGACCCACGAGGGGGAAAACAAGACAAGATAAATAATATTGATAACCAGGACACGGACTAACTAGACTGAGGAAAATAACACTTAGGACAAAACTAGACTATTCTAACAAAACACAAGGTAAAAAGAATTTGACAAGGCAGGGCATGGGTAAATCAAGGCACGATAGAAGGTAATCCATAAAGTAATCCGTAAAGTAATCCGTAAAGTAAACGTATGGACAAGGTACAGTTTACAATGAACACGAGGATGTTTTAAAGGGGAACAAACACAGGATAATTAACAAGGGGCAGGTGTGGGTAATGAAACACTAATGGGAAGGCTAACGAGACAAAAAGGCGGGAAACACCGACGAGACACGAGTCGCGCTGCGCAGCTGTTGCTCATTGTGATTGTGATAGGTTTCCTCATTTATTCCCTCGTGTTTTGCTGTTCTTTGTCAGTCCGTTGAATGTGTATGCGTACAACTTAGTGCTGACTCCTTGTCTTGTCCTGTCGCGTGCATCTAGCCTATTGCTCTTGCTTATATTCTAGTTGTTGTTTTTTTTCAGTCTAGTTAGTTCCGGTATCTAGTTTTTTCTCTTCCTGTTATTTTTGGTTGTCCTCCTCTGCCTCTAGTTCCCGCCGGCGCTCCAGTTCTCCCCGGTTCAGCTCCTCCAAGGAGATCCTCCACCAGTTCACGGGACCCAGTCCAACCACGCCTTCTAAAGACCTCTGCGGGCTAACCCTGCCTACCGTGAGATCTGCCTCGAGTGCTTCGTCACAGCCGCCGTCTAGATCCCGGATCCTCCGGGTGTGACACTCTCCTAGGCTGCAGACGCTGTCGCTCGGTGGTCTCTCCCTTTGGGGTCTAGTGTGTTCCCTGCCTAATAAAAACCTCTATTTTCACCGCACTTGGGTCTCACCTCGTTCATCCATCATGACAGAACGGACTGACCAAACCCGAGACCCAGCGGAGGTGGACCCCGTCCGGATGGCCATCCGGCAGCAGGGGGTCCTATTAGGACAACAAGCTACGCGCCTAACTGCCACTTCCCAGGGGATGGAGTTCTTGTCTGGTCAGATGACAGAATTACGCACCGCCCTGCACGAAATCCAGGGGGCCATTGCCAGCGGTCGAGTGACAACCACCACCTCTCCACCCAGAGCCCCGGAGAGCCACATACCCATCTTCCTCCTCCCTATGACGGGGCACCCAACGCCTGCCGTCCTTTCCTGGCCCAGTGTGGGCTCGTATTCACCATGCAGAACCGCCGATATGCCCAGGAGGACACCAAGGTGGCGTTCGTTCTGAATCTCCTCACCGGGCAGGCCCGCGACTGGGGAGTCGCCGTCTGGGAGGCTGGGGCCCTTGCTGCTCTTCTTTTGAGGCCTTTAAAGCCGAGATGACCCGTCTCTTCGACCGATCTGCCCAAGGTGATGAGGTGGCGTCCCAACTCTCCCGTCTTACCCAGGGGAGATCGTCGATCACCAACTATTCGATCCGTTCCAGACCTTGGCGGCGGCCTGCGGCTGGAATGCTGCTGCCCTGCGGGCTCGATTCTTGGAGGGGCTCCATCCCTCGATCGCGGACGAGGTCGCCACCCTCGACCTTCCTGAAGAGTTGGAGGATCTTACCAACCTGTGCCTCCGAGTGGAGAATCGACTCAAGCGCCGTCGTCTCAGACAACACTCGCCACCCTCTTGGCGCCCCGTGACACCCCATTGCCGCAGACTGCATCGACTCCTCCCATGGAACCCGAACCCATGCAGCTTGGGCAAACCCGCCTCACTCCTCAGCAGAGGGAGCACCGAATCATGCGTGGGTTATGCTTATACTGCGGAGGTCCGGGACATCAAGCCATCCAGTGCCCGGTAAAAGCACGCGCCCACCCGTAGCTCGGGGAATCCGTGTGGGCGCCATCCCTACTTACTCCCCGACCTCACGCACCGTCTTGGACTTCCATCTCTCTTTCGGGGGTCAGGACCACAACGGACAGGCCCTCCTGGACTCAGGAGCAGAGGGCAACTTCCTGGATGCCTCCACAGCTCGCCGCAGGGGGATCCCTCTTCTGTCGCTGCCCCAACCCATCCCGGTCTGGACGCTGGCGGGTCCATCCTTTGCCACCATCACTCACGTCACCCCCCACATAAGACTCTTCCTTTCTGGTAACCACTGTGAGATGATTGAGCTGTACATCCTGGAGTCCCCCAAAACACCAATCATTTTAGGGCACCCATGGCTGTCACAGCACAATCCTCACGTGGATTGGGTTAATAATTCTATTCTGTCCTGGAGCCCGTTTTGTCATGCATCATGTCTTGGTCCTGCCCTGTCTCCTGTCTCTGTCTCCCCTGTCTTGCAGGTTGAAGCGGCCGACATTTCCGAGTCCCAGAGGAGTACCGCGATCTACGCTCGGTCTTCAGCAAGGCACGCGCCACCTCCCTGCCTCCGCATCGCCCCTACGACTGCGCCATTGACCTCCTTCCAGGCACTTCTCCACCCAAGGGTCGACTCTATTCCCTTTCCGGTCCTGAAAGAGAGGCCATGGATAAGTATGTTTGTGAATCACTTCAGTCTGGGCTCATCCGTCATTCCTCCTTGCCGGCTGGGGCGGGCTTCTTCTTTGTCCAGAAAGGATGGCTCCCTGCGTCCCTGTATCGACTCTTTACTAAGCTAGACCTCGGCAATGCCTACCACCTTGTCCGCATTCGTGAGGGGGACGAGTGGAAGATGGCCTTCAAGACACCATCGGGACATTACGAGTATTTGGTTCTTCCTTTTGGCCTGACCAATGCTCCGGCCGTTTTCCAGGGCCTAGTCAACGACGTGTTGGGTGACATGATCAATCGTTTTGTTTTTGTGTACTTGGATGACATTTTGATCTTCTCCCCCTCTCTCCAGGTACACACCCAGCACGTTCGTCAGGTCCTCCAGCGTCTTCTCGAGAACCAACTTTTTGTCAAGGCGGAGAAGTGCGAATTCCACGACGATTCGGTTTCGTTCCTTGGTCACATAATCTCTCCTAGAGGCATTGAGCCTGATCTGGTCAAGGTCAGGGCCGTCGCTGAATGGCCTACCCCTGACTCCCGTAAGGCCCTGCAGCGGTTCCTGGGGTTCGCCAACTTCTACCGGTGATTCATCCGGGGTTTCAGCCAGGTGGCTGTACCGCTCACCGCGCTCACCTCCCCTAAGATCCCGTTCAAGTGGAATCCTCAAGCACAGGTAGCCTTTGACAATCTTAAGTCCCGGTTTGTCTCTGCACCTGTGCTCTGTCTTCCAGATCCGGAACGCCAGTTCATTGTGGAGGTAGAAGCGTCCGATGTCGGGGTAGGTGCGGTTCTGTCTCAGCGAGCGGCTAATGACGGGAAGGTGCATCCATGCGCCTACTTCTCCCGCCGCCTCAGCCCTGCAAACGGAACTACGATATCGGAAACAGGGAGCTGTTGGCGGTTCGACTAGCTCTGGGGGAGTGGCGTCACTGGTTGGAGGGGTCAGCGCAGCCCTTCTTGGTCTGGACGGACCATAAGAACCTCGAGTATATCCGTTCAGCCAAGAGGTTAAACTCGCGACAGGCTCGGTGGGCTCTGTTCTTTGGTCGGTTTGCCTTCACCCTCTCGTACCGGCCCGGCTCTAAGAACGTCAAGCCAGATGCCCTCTCTCGCCTGTTTTAGACACTCGGGAGGGAGCCTGCGACGGAAACCATCCTCCCCAAGGGGAGGGTGGTCGGGGCCCTCACCTGGGGACTTGAGCGGCGAGTTGAGGAGGCCGGACGAGGGGTGCAAGCGCCACGGGGATGCCCGCCGGGTCGCTTGTTCGTGCCAGTTGCGCTGCACCCTGAAGTTCTTCAGTGGAGTCATTCCTCTAGGTTTGTCAACCATCCAGGCAATCGGGGCACCCTGGCTACGGTGCGTCAGAGGTATTGGTGGCCGTCACAGGCCAAAGACGTCGGGCAGTTCGTGTTGGCGTGCTCAGTCTGTGCTCAGAACAAGCCTTCCCATTGTCCTCCTGCTGGTCTGCTCCGCCCTCTGCCCATTCCCTCCCGCCCCTGGTCCCACATCGCCTTGGACTTTGTGACTGGCCTCCCTCTCTCTGGTGGTAATACCGTCGTGTTGACGGTGGTGGACCGCTTCTCCAAAGCAGTCCATTTCATTCCTCTGCCCAAGCTTCCCTCCGCCCGGGAGACCGCTCAACTGATGGTGGATCACGTCTTCCGTCTCCATGGGTTACCAGTTGACGTAGTATCCGACAGGGGTCCTCAGTTTACTTTCCGGTTCTGGAAAGAATTCTGCAAGCAGATTGGTGCCACTGCTAGCCTCTCCTCCGGATTTCATCCACAGACCAACCGGCAATGTGAGCGCGCCAACCAGGATCTCGGTCGGAGACTCCGCTGCCTGACCTCGCACTGCCCTGGTTCCTGGAGCCAACAGCTGGCCTGGATTGAGTATGCCCACAACTCTCAGCCCGTGTCCTCTACAGGTATGTCGCCCTTTGAGTGCTCTCTGGGTTACCAAGAATTCCTTAGTTAATAATAAAAATACAACTCTTCAGCTATTGCCCACCAGACTCATAATAAACAAGAAGGAAATATGTCAGATATGTTTCAGGTAAGTTGACTAGTGCTGTAGTGATTAGGAGGTTTCTTAAGTTTCTTTCATTTTAAGCAAATAAAATAGAAAAAAATGATAAAGATTCATTAGATTTATTTCATCGATTATAGATTTATTTCATCGATTTGATGTCATGAATCCGCCTAACCATGTCAGGTATTTCTTGGTCTTGAGGCGGAATCAGACAGGATCCCTTGTTTTATGTTGGAGAGAGACTATTTTGGCACCTATTGGTTGCCATACTCTCTCTCCGGTCTTGTCATTGTTTCTGCCCTCCTGTTTCCTAGTTAGTGTTAATTAGTTTATCCCCTGCACCTGTCCCCACTTGATTTGGTTCCCTTTATATTGACCTTGTGTCTCTTGTCTTGTGCTGGTTCATTGTTTGTGTCATCTGTGGTCAGTTCCTGTGTCTTGTTTAGTCTAGTTTATTGTAGTTTTATGTCAAGTATTGTTATTAGTTTAGTCTAGTCTAGTTAGTCCATGTTCCTGTTGTTATGTTTTGTTACCCCCTCGTGGGTGTTTGTTTTGCATTTTATTATTTATTACCCCTTACCTCCCTGTCTGCACTTGGGTCCTCTGTCCTCACCACTCCACGTTCATGACAGAATGAACCAGCCATAAATGGACCCAGCAGACAGAGGGATCGTTGCAGGAGGGGCCGACGCTGCCGGACTCCCTTCCAGGGTCGAAGCCGCTGGGCTCCCTTTAGGGTCGGGGCCGATGGACTCCCTTCCAGGGTCGAGACGGCCGTGTTACCGTCCAGGGTTGAGGCCGCCGGGCTCCCTTCCAGGGTTGAGGTCGTCGGGTTCCCCTCCAGGGTCGAGACCGCCGGCGTCCTGTTCCCGCCACTGATCCCTGCCGACATCCCAACCGGTACCCAGCCCGGACCAGTCGACACCCTGTCATGTTTGTTGTTCCTGTACTTGTTTGCTGCCCAGCTGCCCTAGAGCGCTGCCCAGCCGTCGGAGAGAGCTGCCCAACTGCCAGAGAGAGCTGCTCAGCCACCGACATCCTACCCTGTCTTGTCGACACCCAGTCCGGCCTATCCGGTTGTCTGCCGGCAATCCTGTCCGTGTGCCAGCCGGCAATCCTGTCTGTGTGGCAGCCGGCAATCCAGTCCGTGTGGCAGCCGGCAATCCAGTCCGTGTGGCAGCCGGCCATTCCGGTCCGGTATATCCAGACTGGATATCCCCAGTTTTTCCCCTTGGACTCTTGTGCTCCCTCCCCATTGGACTCTTGTGTTCCCTCCCCCTTGTCATAGTCTGTCTTGTCTTGTTTGTGCCTTGAGGAGCATCAGGTTGCTGCTCTTTAAGGCGGGGGTTCTGTCATGAATCCGCCTAACCATGTCAGGTATTTCTTGGTCTTGAGGCGGAATCAGACAGGATGCCTTGTTTTATGTTGGAGAGAGACTATTTTGGCACCTATTGGTTGCCATACTCTCTCTCCGGTCTTGTTTGGATTTGGATTGGATTCAATTTATTGTCATTACACATATAACAAGTACAGTGTAACGAAATGGATTTAAGAAGAAAAATACAGCAAAACATGAGGTAAGTGGGGAGAAAAAAAAACACAGATACAATAATACACCATAGACAAGACTTGCAACAGGGTAAAATAATCCAGCTCTGATAAGCAGCCATCCGGTCCAGTGCCATTACAGCGCCGCTCAACAGACCTGCTTTCCAGGCTGGCGGTTCAAAGCATGCGGAGGAGTGGGAGTGATAAGTCTGTATGTGTGTGTGTGTGATAGTTCTAAGTCTTTGGTTGGGGAGGAACGCAAGAGCGTCTCGCTGCAGTGCTCCCACAGGGTTAAATTTTCCAGCTGCCTTGTCCAAGGCCGTTTCTGGATCCGGGGAGTCGAAAGATAAGATTGTGATTTGTTTAGTCGGGAAACCGTATTCCAATATGTCACGGTAACCCTCATAGTCCAAGTGGTTCAATGGTGATTCTGACCTCCGATATTATCAATTTTCCTTCCCAGAGCTGTTAGGGTTTCCCTGATGGCGACCATATTTCGGTTAATAGTCTCAGTCTCAATGCTGACCGCTCTTCCAACAGCTTCAATCAAAACGGGCAGCCTTATGACAGCTGTTCCCGTTTTATGAATTTTTCGATAACCCAGGGCAAAGCCTAATCCAATCAGCACAAGACCTGTTATCATGGTTCCAAATAGGTAAATATCCTCGATATCCTCGACTGAAAGAGCCGCCAGACACACGATCCGCCATCTCTCCCAGCCGTCCATCGTGTAGCCAGCTGCGTACGTTCCGTCAGGACACGCGGGTTCCCCCGAACCCAATTTTCTCATCGAGAAAATGGTGTCAATTGCGTTGAGAGACCAGTTGATCACTTCCATAATTTCCAAGTTTGGAGAGCAGTGCAGAGAGAGTCTCTCAGTAGATGAGACGAGACAAGACAGGAGACAAAGCAGGGGAAATATGGGCAAGGACGAGGAGTGAGAAAATGCGACCGCCTCCGCTGAGAGCCAAACGAGAAGATAGTCATTGTTTGTCATTGTTTCTGCCCTCCTGTTTCCTAGTTAGTGTTAATTAGTTTATCCCCTGCACCTGTCCCCACTTGATTTGGTTACTTTGGTTTATGGAGTGTCCAACAACAAGTGTATGTACAAAGAAGGTGTAAAAACACTAGTATGTCGTAACAATCTTGAATCTTGAATCTTCTTGAATGACTCTCAAATGATTCGTTCCGCGATTCATCTGTCTAATCCCCTCCTATACCCTAGCATAGTGTCATGTGATTGGTCAGATGGTGTAGTCTGCTGTGATTGGTCAAACGCGTTTGTAACAAGCAAGGCGGGACGAGGGCCGTGAGAGAAGACGCGAGTGATGGTTATAGGCTTGTTCGACTTGATGTAGCGCCGCAAGATCCGACAGGCGGATGACATCAAAGTACCGCGAGAGCGATTGTCGGATTTTGCGGCGCTACATCAAGTCGAACAAGCCTAATGAGTGTCAGTGATAATGAGTGTCAGCTGTGCGTAGCACGGGTATCGAATCTGTTCGGAGGAGATCAGAAGCATAAAAGGACACAGGGAGTGTACGATGAGAGATGGCCTGCTTACAAGTGCTATCGCCAGACCCGGAGATCGGCAGAATATATATAACAAAAACTTTTGCTTTCACAAGTATCACTAACGTGGAAGAACGAAAAGTGTAATATTGTTTAATCAATTATTAAGTACATTTAACATGATCGACATCAAAGAAAATAGGACCCCAATATAAGTTTTGTTGATAACTACACCTACGAATATGGCCACAGTGAAATGAAGCTCGTTCCAGCCATTGTGCATCAATTATTTGAGTCCCCCGGAAACACTTCCGTTGTGTTGTTGCCAATTTGCAGCGCGTTTCTGTATTTGTTTGTGTTGCGAGAATTTGGAGCGTGTTTTTGTATTTGTTTGTGTTGCGAGAATTTGCAGCATTTTTGTGTTTGTTTGTGTTGCGAGTATTTGCAGAGCATGTGTCACCAAAATAATAAATAGGCTTTGTGAATTTGCTGGTGTTTTATCTGTTTGTATGTGTTTTATTCCGTTGCAGCGCCGTGACACCTAGCGGCCACGGTACAAACTGCACCCAAAACAAAAACTAATGAAAGTGGCGTCTTCCGCCTGTAAATTCAGCTAAGGTTAAACGTTACTCTAATTAAAATCAACTTACTTCAAAATTAACAATACAACAACACAAAGCTTTTTAATAAACTTGATCGCTTGGCAACGTTTTAAACAAGGCTGTATATATCTGCAGCCCGCGCCATGGAGGAGCGCGTTTTTCCACAGCCGGCCTGAGTCCCAAATTTATCCGGGCATTTAAATACGATTGACTTAACTCGACAAATCACGTGAAACAAAAACTGACGCTTATAAGTCGACTCACTAGTTTAAGTACAGTATGTTGTCTACATTCGTATGTGCAGTCTGCTTTATTAACATATTTTTCGTTTGCTCTGCGTTAGCACACACACACTGCATATTTTCGATTAAAGAAATTTAGAACATGAGGATATATCTTATAATATACTCATCATGAGTAATATATTAATTCAAATGCCATAACCTATCCAGTGCTTTTTGTGTTTGCATTCGTTTTGCACAGTTGTTGCTGCAAGAGTTTGGTTCCAAAATGAGAACTACTTTTTTTTTATTGTGAATTCCAATTAATATCAAACAAACTGCAATTTTTTTGTTTTTATGCAAGCCATAATAACTAAAAAAATGCATCTAAATAACACAATGAAAACATGATTTTTGAAATGTACTACTTTTGTTTAATTTAGACTCGGCTGCATGTGTTCCATTGACATTTCGTCTTTGTGCAAGCGAAATAATTAGCTTTTTTATTTATTATTTATTGGATGGCCAGGTGTATCCTATCAAACACGTTTAATTTATTATTTATAATTTTAAAGTATTTCATCTATACTTATCGTATTTATAATGTTCGCTTTGGTGTCAATGTCAAGTCAACTTTATTTATAGCGCTTTTTTCAATTTCCATTGTTACAAAGCAGCGGTATATAAAATATATTGACTGTAAAAAACATTTAAAGCACACATTTAAGATAAGAGAGAGAGAAACACAGTTCAAATATTAAACAGATTATTAATTCCTATGTAATATTAAGTAAAACTTTAAAATAAATAATTTAAATAATAGTGTTTACTGTAAATAATGTGTTAATCATTTCTCGTCTTTCTGGTGAAGGTTTAGTTTTGCCTTTGTTTTAATAGATTTTTGTATGAAAATAAATCAGATAAGGTTTAACAACAAATATTGCAAATACACTCACAGCATTCTTTTAAAGTACCAATAAATCGAGATCTTAACTTTCATCTACAAAATTAAATCACAGATGGCAAGACCGTGGATTTATGAATTGTTTTATTTTTGGTGTAGGAGACTCCGTGGGCCTGGAGACTGTAAGGTACACGGTGTGTTTTTAAACGTTGAGTTTAAATGTGTGATATGAATAAACAGTGCTCATATTTCAAGGTAGCAGTCTCACTGGAAATGAGCAGGGGCTTATAGCTGCTTAGATGGCGCTCATTTTGCATAGGGGACGATACTGACATGCACAACGAACAACTAGGGTGACCATATTTCAGCTTTCAAAAAAGAGGACAGTCAGGGGGGGCAGGAGGCAGATGGAAGGATCGGGATGGGTGTAAATACTTGACAAATGCATTAACAACCATGAAACTGTTACTGAACTTTAATACATAAAGTAATACATCCTTTCCATTCAACTTTTGACCTTTAGCATAGAATAATAACAAACAAATAAAAAAGTTAAGCATTTAAATGACAACCTTAAAAAAAACTGTTTTTTCAAGGCCATAGGTTAAATTAAAATCAATTGCCCTTAAAAAAATCAATTTCAGTCAAAAATTATTTCAGTCCTCCTGATGTTCAGTGGTATATTTTCGTGGTATAGATCGATTTTTTCCCAATAGTCTCCGATTACCAATCAAGTAGGCATGAAAGTCTTTGCAAGACATCTGTTAAAAGTTGTACTGTGTACACAGAAGCCCCTTCAGTGACTCAACATACAAGTGATTCCTTTCCTTTGTCCACTGGCTTTGCATCAGTGAAAAAATTCTCTCTACGTTTACATTGTGAGAAGGAATAGCAAAACAAAACTGTGCAATCTTCAGTAGCTCTGGATAAAAATCTATGCTTTTGCACCTTTCAAAATATTTTGTCCACTTCTTGTGTACTTGCAGATCACTGAAATCTCCATCACTGTTACATCTTTCTGTGAATTTCTTCAGATTGGTGACCTGATCAAAGCACTTTGCATCATCATTGGCACCCCCTTTTCTCCCAGGTATTTGATAAATGCTTCTATGTCATTCCAGTCAGGTGTCTCACTCAGATCCATCCACATGAAACAGGAGAACTCCTCCATGGGTGCCATCCATTTCTCTAGATACTCCAGGCATGAACTGTACAGACCCTGTACTTGATCACTGAAATGGGCACACCTCTTACCAAGTCCATCCTTGTGCTTTTGTGCAAGTAGTCCCTTGACTTTAAGCGACATAAAGTTATTGGTCTTGCGTTCAAGAAGCATAGTGCAGACTTTGTTCAAAATGTTCTTCACTTCTACAATTGAATTGCTCTCCCTTTCCATCTCCAGAATTTGTGAATTAAACACACACATGAGTGAGTGCATGTGCCAGAGGTAAATTTCACTGAACTCATCTTCAAAAAACTTCTTGATTGAGATGGGTGCTTTTTCCTGTGAAAAAACATCTGTAGCAACCTCTCAATACCTGGGAATAATGACAGCCACCGCGTCTTGCTGTGAGAAATGAGACTTCTGTATTCAACATCCACAAATTCACAGTACTCCTTCAGATTCTCTGTGCGCACATATTTTGAAGATGATGTTCTCAAGATCGACATCTAGTGTGTCTGCCCCGTAATGGACACAATTGTTCAAGATGTGTGCTGGGCAGCCCACACCGATTAATGACTTCTGCAATGACCTCTTTAAGTTTGCGAAAACATTCTTTCCTTCTTCATCACGCCGGATTCCCCCGAACATTGTATTGCAGTTGTCACCCGTAAACGCAATACATTTGGAAAAAATCCCTTTCTTTTCCAATGTTTCTTTGATGTATTGCGTGATCGTTTCAGCAGACTCATTTGCCGTGTTTTTAACTTCAACTAATTTACTTTTTACGCCACCATTCTTCCAATCAAAATACTGAATAAGCAGAGGGAATATTTTCACAGCACCGTGATTGCTTCCATCAGTAGAAACTCCACAATAGGGTATGTCTTCCAGTGCTTTCAGCTATGTCAACCGAATGTGGCGCTATCACAGCGTTTATAATTGCTTCAGTCTGCTTCAGAAACTCCACAATAGGGTATGTCTTCCAGTGCTTTCAGCTATGTCAACCGAATGTGGCGCTATCAGAGCGTTTATAATTGCTTCAGTCTTTGTTCGAGCGCTTGAAAATTTCCGCGCTGTCTCGGAATCAGGGAAAGCCTTTTTGAACAAGGCAGATGTGCTGTCCATTGATCTATAGCTATTGTGATGCTTGGTGGTGTGGAATGCAAAAACTCCCTCTGCAGCAGTAACAGCATCATCTGTTTTACCTGGCCTCACAAAATAGTCAGTTAATTTACCTGACGAGCTCTCACCTTTAGCTGCAATTTTGTGTTTTGCGGAGCTTATGTGGGCTTCTAGGTCGCTAGCACCTTTATTTGACACTGACACGTATGTACCAGCTTTGCAGGTCATGCATTCTGCTTCAAACGGATCCCGTCCGAGACGAAAGCACAGGAATTTTCTTCGTAATTCATCTGTGAATTTACATTTATGTTTTGGCATCGTTAACGCTATTCAGGTGCCATGTGCCACCCACTGACAAGCAAGCTGCTTCTCTTGCTATTGGTTGTTGCCGTGGTGCTGAGGGATTGAGATGCACTTTGTTACGTACGCACGCACGTACATTACCGACCAATGGTGCCGAGCAAGAAGGTTTTGCTTTGCAAAAATGATAAAAAGCATACAATGAATGACGACTGTAGAACGCAAAACCCGAATCCTGGATATTTTAGGAAATTTCGAAATCCCGCCCGGTAAAAGAGGACATTTGGTCACCCTAAACAACACCAAACAGCCCAACTAATAATAATAATGATATTTAGAAGCAGAATGGGCCTCATTTAGATTAGATTAGATTCAACTTTATTGTCATTACACATATACAAGTACAGTGTAACGAAATGTAGTTTAGGTCTAACCAGAAGTGCAATTAGCAAGTGCAGGATATACAGTTTGAATAAATACAATCTATCAATCTAACGTAGAAACGAGCGCATATCCGTTCGCAGAAATAATCTTACGACAGGGTTCACTTGTGATTCATCAAACATTATATGCCGGCAATCTCATCGTACGAATGATCGTATCTTGATAAGTGCCGCGGCTGAAATCGATCGTAATTTACATATCACTCCCCAATAAATTCAGGGTGTAGATGCCTCGCCCCTAGATTTTGCGACATGGAGAAACTTAATCCGGCCACAAAGAGGAACTTTTACGATTTAGATATGTAAACTTTAACCTTGAAAAGCGAAATCAGAAGAAGTGAAAAACAGGTTAAAGAGATCACTGCTGCGGGCAACAGCGAACCGATCTCTAGCAGAGGTTTGTAATTTTTATTGGATATTTATGTTTTGTAAAAATGACTGCAAATGAATGATTATTATTGTTTCACTATTATTTTTACACAGTATTGTTGTTGCTATAAATTACTTTGGTTATAAAATGAATTTAAATAAAATCAAAATGAATCTGACTTTAGTCTTAAAGAACTGTGATTGAGTTGCATTAACGTATAAACGAATGTAGGTATAAATTAGTCCCTACTGATAATTTTTGCTGCGAAATCAAATGTATATTAAATGTGTAAGTGTTTTTTATGAAAAAAAACTAGCTAAAGAGAAAATGGTCTGTGGCGGAGGCGACAGATGCATGTCTCTAAATGGGATCTAATGCTGCAAATCTTGCATTTCAGGCTGAAGCACACGCTGTTCTATTTTTCTCTTTCAGATCTATCAAAGGCATGGACCAAAACAGCGATCTTCTGCCCCCACAAACCTGCCTGGAGCCTGCCACACAAAGCCAGGCAATCTCAAGCTTTGACCCTGTGCGCGTCTTCCACCCCCAAGCGAACATCGCACAAATAAAAACACATTAAATCCTGCGTTTTGTCTGTTTTTATAAGAATGCATATTGTCATGATTCTTTCTCACCATGTCAGGTATTTCTTGGTCTTGAGGCAGAATCCCTTGTTTTATGTTGGAGAGAGACTATTTTGGCACTTGTGGTTTGCCATACTCCCATATACTTACACACTCTCCGGTCTTGTCATTGTTCCTGCCCTCTTGTTTCCTTGTTAGTGCTCATTATGATTATAGGCCCCACACCTGTCCCCTCTTGATTTATCTCCCTATATATTGACCTCGTGTTTCTTGTAGTGTAGTCATATGTTATCTTTAGTCTTCTTAGGTTTTAGGTCCCCTGTCCCTGTCCCTGTCCCTGTCCCTGTCCCTGTCCCTGTCCCTGTCCCTGTCCCTGTCCCTGTCCCTGTCCCTGTCCCTGTCCCTGTTCCCTGCCATGTTTTGCTATGTTACCCCCCTCGTGGGTGTTTGTTTTGTATTTATATTTTATTAAATGTCTTGTTTAACCCCTTACCTGCGTCTGGGTCCTCTGTCCTTGCCCTCACCACCCACATTCATGACAGCATATTTGTCAAACAAAGAAGCTATAGTCTTGCAAATAGGTTAACTAACCCATTGTATATAAATATGTTGGTCTATTGTAGTCATTTAAGCTTTGTACACAAAAGCACCCGTTAACCTTGTAATTTCAAACAATCATATAGTTAGCCTAGAAAAGAAAGTACTTTATTTGAAAATAAGAAATCTGAATCTATTTTTACATTGTCTTACTTAACGAAAAAACATAATCTATCTTTTTATTTGTCGTTGTTCCTTATCAGTTATCAAAAGGGTTAAAGGGTTCTTAAAACTTGGGTACACGAGCTGAGACCTGTCGTGAGATTTGATTGTAGCAACCGCTCACGTCCTTTTTGATAAAAGCCAAGTTTTGCGTGGTAACGACCGTATGCCCAATTTTTGGTTGTAAACTCGTTTCATAAATGAGGCCCATTATGTATTTAAGCTCTACTATTGAAGCTTTACTGTGATAAGTGTCATGGTTCTGCCTCACCATGTCAGGTATTTCTTGGTCTTGAGGCAGAATTGGAGCAGGATCCCTTGTTTTTTTGTCGGAGAGAGACAATTTTGGCACTTATGAGTTGCCATACTCTCTCTCCGGTCTTGTCATTGTTCCTGCCCTCTTGTTTCCTTGTTAGTGCTCGTTATGATTTCATGTCCCACACCTGTCCCCTCTTAATTTGGTTCCCTTTGTATTGACCTCGTGTCTCTTTTCTTGGGCTGGTTCATTGCTTCTGTTTGTGTCATGTGGGTGAGTTCTTGATCCCTGGTGTTGTACTGTTAGTCTAGTTTATTATAGTTTAATGTCAAGTGTTAGTCCTAGTCTAGTCCTTAGTCCTTGTTTCCATGTTTTGTTACCCCCTCGTGGGTGTTTGTTTTGTATTTATATTTTATGAAATGTCTTGTGAACCCCTTATCCGCTGTCTGCACCTGGGTCCTCAGTCCGTGTCCTTACCCCCCACGTCCATGACAGATAAACATAGCCTATAATCATTCATGTTCATAATTTGTTCTTGAAGTGGCACCTTTTTTTGCGAAAGATTCGAAGATTCTTTTTTATTTTTTTTTTTTTATCTCTCATGTGCAATAGAAGACAAAACGAGCCTTTAAACAGAAATAGGCTAATTAAGCAACTTTGTTACTATACTTTTACTGTTAAAAAAACATGGTTAATTTTTGTAAGGGTGCTTTTATCATCAGTTAAACTTAAATTTATGTTCAGAATAAATTATCATATTTTCAACACAGTTGACAAAGGCAGTTAGACTAACAGTTGGTTTTGCAACAAGCTCAGAGGCTAATATGAGCACTTTGCCAACTTTAACGTTTAAATCAGTTCTTGTGCCTTAAGCTGCACAGAAAAGTTAAAGGAATTATATATATTTGAATGTCCTTTTGTGGCTAGAAGTTTTATCTGTTAGTCATCTGTTTGGCGACGAATCGACGACCTGTGTATCAGACGTGCTCAGTGACGATGTGTGTATCAGGCGTCATGTAAGGCGACGTATCTAGCTCAGAGGTAGTTAGTACACGTATATTTAAAATAAAAATGTAACCTGCGCTGTCGTAACGTCGCCGACAGTAGACGTTCCTACAATGACGTCGCCGCCAGTCTGTCGTCTGCATTCCCTATAAAATCCATTCATAACTCCACACGGACTGACGGCGACGAGAGGGTAGGCTGCTCCTTCTCCTGGTTAGGCTTCGGATTGGCACATTTCAACCACCATATACAATAAGACAGACTCGGACCTCAACCTGCTTTCATTCACAGGTTTCATTTCAAGTTGTCATTACTTGTTAAACCAAGTATAGTGAACAATCTGGATCAAAAAAAGTTACATGTACTTAATATTTTTATTAAACTCAGCAATTACATTTTACAGTGATAGTCAGAAACTAATGTTTGCAATGCAATGTAAGTTGCTTAGGATAAAAGCGTCTGTCAAATGCATAAATGTAAATCATTAACTCGCCTTCGAGTTGATCCAAATCTGTATACAGTACATTTCTTTCTTCTGATGAACAAGGAGAAAGATATTTGGAAGAATGCTAATAAACTACAAATTTTGTCCCCACATTGTATACCATAGTAGGAAAAAATACAATGGTATAGTCAAAAGTGCCCCAGAACTGTTTTTTGTCCTACAGAACTGTCCTACATTCTTCAAAATGTCTTCTTTTGTGTTCAACAGGACAAAAAAATATAAAGTAATTTTTCCTACTATGGTAGGCAAGATTTGTCTGGTTATAAGAATTCTCCCAAATATCTTTCTCTGCTTCATTAGAACAAAGAAATGCCTTTTTTTGTCTCAATATGCACCAGTAATGTTTTTATTGATGGCATTTTAATTAATGCATATTCAATATACTAATTTATCTAAGGCAAAGTCCTGGCTAAGCCTTGTCGGTGAAACCGGGTTAAAATTACATTAACTGATATGAACAAAAATTGATAAATGTGAAAAACTATATTGTTCATTGGTAGTTCATGTTAGCTAATGCATTCACTAATGTAGTCAAATGTTACACCAGAAAAACAGTCACCACATTACAAGTGTGAATCTTCAGGGTTATGTTCAGGGTTAAATATCACATTTTCAAAATGCCTGAATGATTCTTTCAGCTGTATGGCGCAATATACTTTTTGTTCTTTTGCGAGAAAAGCTAAATATAAAAATAACAGCCCCTCCACAATAAGACAGAAATTTATTTAACAGACTGTTTGTCAAGTCAACATAAAAAATAACATAAGGTAGAATGCAGAAGTAAACAGAGGAAGAAACGTTATTTGCATAGTGACTGCACATTGCATCTGGGTTCAGCTCACTGAACTGTATAAAACAATTGTTGTTCATATTATCTATGGATGGAAACCTCATACAACTTAACATGTAATTATTAAATGTCTATGTTATTTTTAAACTGTGATTCATGTAATATTTTACATGTTTTTATATGCACAAATGTAGTCATTCATGCTTTTTGTGACTACATTTGTTATCTATTTCAGTGTAGCATGTTTAAACTTTTAATGCAGTTAATTGAGTGGATGTTTACTGATTAACGGTAAACTAATACATTTTATTCAAATGTGACCACTTGCACTTGTTTCTAGACTTTGTTACTCTATTATATCATATTGTATTTAAGTATATTGTGAATTCTGTTTGTCCATTGTAAAATATTACTGCAAAATGAAACATTAGGTTTTAGCATCATATATACACCATGATGTGTTTTTGGTCTAAAAGGGAAGTCAAAGATATATGACAGAAAAAAGTAATGAAGGAAGTAGGTAGACGTTTCTCAAAATGAGGAAGCGTAAAAATAGTTCAATATACTTTTAAGGTTTGTCATTGCAATGATAGCAAAACAGCCGATTGTGTTCTGAGTTTTAGTATATCAGCATGCAGCACAGTTGCTGCACTCAAAACTGACTTTTACAACTTGTGTTCCCGGCAGCTTTCTTTGAACTATCCACTAAGTTTTTTGGCCATACCACATCCTGTTCAGCTAGACAGCATTTGAATATGGTATGCAGTTGTTGAGTTTTACCATTTTGTAAGGTAAGAGTACATCTACTTCTTTACACTCATATATTTAAAAGAGGCTATGTTTTAAATAAGATCATTTTAAACCCTTTTCGACTAATGCACTTTGAGATCATTTAATTATTGAATTCAGCGAATGACAGGCTAACTTGTTTCTGTGTTAGACTTGAGCAAAAACTTTACATTTACATTTTATACCACACATGTCTTCAAACATGTCATATGTATAATTTATACAATTTTAACAACACATACATAATATTAATCTACTTAATTGCAACTCATATAATTTATATTTGCAAAGATAATTTTTTTATTAATTTACATGGTCTTTTACATTAGGTTGGTTACAGTTAAATATGTTAAATATCTGTATAATTTCTACTAGCACTTTGTTGTGGCATTATCTGATCTTTCTTGATGATTATTTTGTCACTTTGAAGTAAATGTTGCAAAGCTGGTTGAAAATGTGAACATCTTTCAGATGTTATACCATCTTAATTAATTTACAACATAAATAAAAATAGATATTTACACAAATAAACATTAATTTAAATAATTGACTTGAACATATATAAACATATATCGTTAAAAATGTATATTACAAATGTATGCCAAGGTATAGTCCAATTTATAGTCCACAGTTATTAAGCAGCAATTTATCTTTTTCTACTGAATAATATTATAACTTTTGACATTATTTCTTTTGGCCTGTAAATAATAAAACATAGTTGAATGGAAAAATAAAAGAATCAATCATCGCACGTCTTTCTTTAAATTATTTCTCATATAGAATGCTGCAACCACATTTGGATTACAAATGACACATTTGGCTGTTGGGATGAATGTTTCTTCCTTAATCAAAATGGCTGCTTTTGTTACTTCTTACAGAATCTAATATGGTCAAATCTCTTTTTTATAAATCATACATTTACTTTTATTTCTCTCTCTTTCATGCATTTACGTGAGGCATTCAGATGTGTTTGTATTTGTGGAGGTAGTTGAATGCTAATTTGAGTTCATCTAAAGCTTCATCTGGCATTTTAACTGCTGATTTCAAAAGAAAAAAACTTTAAACTTAATTTGTCAACATTTTGAACCAAACCATATTGGAAAAGTGGTTAAATTGTTACATACAGTACTGCTTTTCTACAGTTTCTTTGTCTGGATATTATGACCGTGTATAAGCCAAGTATTTTTGATGTTTAGCCATGTGTTCAGAAGTCAGATTGTGGTCTTTTGTAAATAAACTACACAACAGGTAAACTAAAGGCCAAATAAATAATGTATATTCAAATGATTACAGTTTTTTTAATTGCTTTTCCTATAGATAGAAGTGATATAGTCTAGACATTTTGTATGCTAAACGTTGCAGTCTGTTTTTGTTGTACACTCTAAAAGATGCTGGCTTGGGTCAAAAATGGAAAAACCCAGCCTTTGGGTTAAATTAGACACCAATAATGGGTTAAACAGCCCAGCGTTTTGGTTGAAACAATCCAGCATAACTTTAATGGTTGAGTTCGTTCCTTCGTTGAGTTTGACCCAGCGCTGGGTTGATAACACGTCATTTTTAGAGTGTATCCAGGAGGTATGATAGTTCCTACCCTAAAATTGCCCTAAAAGTCCAGACAGGTTGAATCTACATGCACGAGACTGCCAAAGAACACACCATGGGAGTGGATTTAAGTTACAGAAAATATCTGACAACTTCCTCTTTTGCATGTACTAATATCTCAGTGGTGCACGCTTCTTGATGCCATTTATTGGTACCATCTACTGGCTTTGACTATTTTGAATAATAGATATAAGCAAAATAGTCAGAGCCAGTAGAAATAGTTGCTCCAGCATGTACACAAAATACAAAGATTATTTTAATTGTATATCTTTTTTTATTCTAATGATTAAGTTGGGAAGGTAAAGTAGCCAAAAGGTTCAAAGGTTTAAAAAGTAAACAAAATAAGTTTTTATTTGATCATTATCTAAACACAAAATACATTTATTTACTATATATTTATTGTAATAAACCCTTTTTAATAATATGCAAAAATATTAATAAAATCAATGAGAGAACAAACTTCTGACTAATCACTGACTAATCACTGTAGTAATTAAATAGTTGAAATATCGTAAACTTCTAATTCCTGTGACACATTCTTCCTTTTTTGTTGAGAATAATAATTATTTTTCATTTATTTAAATGTATTGTGAGTGTTCAATGTTCGGTTTCTTGGAGATTCAGAAGAATTTTATATATTTTTTGGTTTCGTGGTTATAATTTTTCAGAAGAGTGGTGCATGTTCTTAGGTGGTGGGAGGCTCGGTGTAGATTTTAATGTGCATTATTTCGTTACACTGTACTTGTATATGTGTAATGACAATAAAGTTGAATCTAATCTAATTATGTCAGTTATGAGCAATAACTGTGGTAATGGCATAGTACTAAGACCATTTAGTCTCTTCTTCTTCATTGTGGGTTGCAGAAGTTAATGTGTTTCGTTTATGTGTTAAAGACTAAGAAATAAGAATAAGATAAAGTATAAGAACATAAAAATTGTTTAGTTAACATAAAAATGCATCTTTTTTATACAACATTTTTAAGTTTAGTTAACCTTATTTCATGGGAAAGATGAATGAAAGAACTGTGTTGACTTAATTAGAACTTTAATTTAACGATAATCAAAATATTTTTACTCAAACCAAGAACTTCTTAAACTCAAAAATTTGAGGCAATGACTCAAACAATCGATTAATCATTAATTAATATTTACTTTGATTAATAAAATAATATTTACTTTTCTCAAATAGAACACTATAATTTACTCTTAGCTCTCATGTGAAGCATATTAAGTGGTTATCTCCTAAACAGTAAAAAAGGAATGTTTACATTTTCCTGTAGCTTTCCTGTAGCTCAGTGGTTAGAGCATGGCACTAACAATGCCAAGGTCATGGGTTCGATCCCAGGGATTGTACATAATTAGAAACAAATTGATAGTATATGCAATGTAAGTCACTTTGGATAAAAGCGTCTGCCAAATGCATAAATATTGTCTAATAAATAATTTAATTTACCAATTCTAATAATATAAACATAATAATTGCTATGATATAAACATTTGTCTTTTTCAGGTTAGTGAGTGTCTTCTCTTCTACTGAGGGTTGAACAGATATCAGAATCAAAATAAGCTTTATTCACCAGACATGGCAGACAAGGTGCAGACTCTGCCGTATTTCTTTGGCAACATCACCCGAGAGGAAGCTGAGGAACACCTGAGACATGGGGGAGCAGGAGATGGCATTTACCTGTTACGTCAGAGCCGTAGTTACCTTGGTGGCTATGCGTTGTCAGTGTCCTACGGCCGTCAGTTCTGCCACTACACAATAGAGAGAGATCTCAATGACACATATGCCATTGCAGGGGGCAAATCACACAGAACCCCAATAGATGTGATTGACTATCACTCACAGGAGTCAGATGGGCTCATCTGCTTGCTCAAGAAGCCCTTTAACCGGCCACGAGGCATAGAACCTAAAGTTGGACCGTTTGAAGACCTGAAAGAGCAACTCATAGGCAGTATGTCAAACAAACATGGAACCTGCAGGTCAGTGCTAGTTTTAGACCACCCCATAGGAGTTTTATTGCACACAAGTTAAACATTTGTAACAGGTAAAAGCAAGTGTCTTCACTCCTTCTCTTGGAGAGCCACTGTCTAGCTTTGTATTGTGTTGCAGGGTTCTGCCCTCGAGCAGGCTATCATTAGCCAAAGGCCTCAGCTGGAGAAACTTATTGCAACAACAGCGCACGCAAAGATGCCTTGGTTCCATGGCAAAATCGATCGTGAGGACTCAGAGTTGCGTTTACTCAGGAGCCCACGCACCAATGGCAAATTTTTGTAAGTATCCTCTGTAAGCCCATGAAGGACACAAATAGAAAAGTAGGTGCTAGGATACATTTACATGATAGATGCTAAAGAGTTTTAATAAAATAAAATCTTAATAAAATAAAATCTATTTTTTTTATTATTTGTTTATAGTTTAAATTAAACTAATTGTACTTAGTTATGACTGTGTGCAATACTCTACATTTAACATGTTATTTTTATAACATGATTTTATGCATAATATACCTGTGACAAAATGATTGTGAAGAAAATATTTTTAAAACTAGATAAGGAGAAAATTAAACATATCATTTAATTTAAACAAACACTGCATGTGACTGCAGTACCACTATACTCTAAAGTGAAAGAAACACACTAAAGAAAGGCGAAGTGTGGTTTCCGCTGTGACACTTTTTCAGAGGACTTCCTGAAGTGACCAGACACGCAGTGTGGAGGCGGAAAACAAGAGCAGGGCTGAGTGGGGGTAGTGCAATTGCTTTAAATATAGCACTTTAGTAAAGCATTTCTTAAAGAATGTCTATAGAAAATAGAAAAAAAGAAACAACAAATATCGCTCCATTCATTTGACTTTTGTTAAAATTGTGCCAATAACTTTTCTACTTCCTACTATTTACTAGAAATATGAATTTTCTTACAAATCATTTCCTAATATTATTTTACTCCATAACAATTAACTTAAACTCGTAGCCACAAAACTACATAGTAAGAAGAAATTGAAAAGCATCTTTCTACCAACTTACATTTACCTTTTTTTGCTTGCCTGCTTACAGTACTTGTTCAAATGCATATTTGTTCTGCATCCCCTCTAGTTGCGATCTGTCAGAGATCCTATTGTAGGACCTTCTCAAAATATACAATGTTGTGAACTATTCTATGCCATTTATCTGTGTAACATGTATTGTATATCTCCTGACAGAATAAGAGAGAGGGAAACCAATGGCAGATTGGTGTCTTATGCACTGTGTCTCCTGCATAGTAATCAAGTCATGCACTATCGTATTGATAAAGACAAAGCTGGAAAACTCTCCATTCCTGATGGCAAGAAGTTTGACACACTTTGGCAGGTAATTCATTTTATCCAGAAAAAAACACATCTTCCAAGAGTTCTTAAACCTTTCTTACAACAAAAAAAAAACATTGCCTTTTCTCTATTCTTTATTTACTTTTCTTTATATGCTTTCTCTATTCTTTATCTACTTTTCTCTATATGCTTGCTTATATTATGCCCTGGTTGACTTAAACTAGTTGGCATTAAAGTGTTATTGGAAAAGCACAGGGTTGTAATAAATATGAATATCTTAATATAGAAATTGTAAGGTCATTGTTGAATGACATAGGTTATGCCCCCAAAAAATGTTTTGCTTATGTATCTTATGTATCCTTTTGTAGCTCTTTTGGTTGCATTTTAGTATTTAAAGGGGTCATATGACATGGCTAAAGCGAATATTATCGTTTGTTTTAGATGTCATGCAATGTGTATACACAATTTAAGGTTAAAAAACACTGTATTTTCCACATACCAATTTTCCACATTTGTATCTCCTCTTTGCCCCTCCACTCTGAAACGTGTGGATTTTTTACAAAGCTCATCACTCTAAAAAGCGAGGTGTGCTATGATTGGCCAGTTAACCAGTGCATGGTGATTGATCGAATACTGCAAGCGTGTGATGGAAATGTAACGTCTCTTACCATATTTGGAACATCAGGTTCCAAAGCGATTGTACTGACAGGTCCGCCCACCTTACCTGCGTATACATTTGGGCGGTCTTAGTCAACTATACCATGAACTGACGTGGATTTGTAGGGGTGTGGGTTACACGAGGCGTTTCAGGCAGGTCTGGGTGAGCATTCGCATTTTAGATAGAATGCAGCTATTGTTCCGACACTTTAATTTTTGCAATTGTACGTGTCTAATGCATGCATGGGCAACTTATAACACACCAAAGACACAGAAAAACATGTGTTCGCGCCATATGACCTCTTTAAAGTAACAGGATGTCATTAGTTCTAAACAAGGTTTGGTTAATGCAATGGTGGAGGATTGTTTTTACATGTCATGTTTAATAAAGACACACAGCTTTTATTTTAATAAATTAGATTTTAGCTGTATAATAATGTTTTACTTTATTTTCAGGTAGAAAGGATTGACTATTTGTGCAACAAAGTACTGCTTTTGTTTTCTTCTAGTCTGTTTGTTCTTGCAACATACAGTACATATAAATATACATGCTTCAAAACTTAACCACAATACATAAACCAGTAAACAATAGTTACAACAAAAAGGCAGTTATGACCAGAATATGACTTCAATGTGTTGTGTGTTTTCTACGATAGCTAGTAGAGCACTATTCTTACAAACCTGACGGACTGCTCAGAGTACTTACTGAGTCTTGCCAGAAACCATCAAATTCGTCAGAGGTAAGTATTTTTAAAGTTATTATCATTCTGTACAAGCAAGAGTGTGTTTTAACAAGTGGTTGTGTGTGCACATGCTTTAAGGTAAAGACATTACAGGAACATGTCAGACGTATTTCAGACAATATACATGCTGTAAGGCATTTTCTTTTTGTATCAGGAAAGCATGCATGGTGGCACTGTTCAATTATGTTAAATAAATTATTATGTTATTATGTTGGACATATGTTGTTTGTGATTGTAATAATACTTTAATATTTTGATACATTTTTGTTTACTTTTGTGTGAACAAATTCAGGATTTTGTTGGGTTGTTACTTGATATGTAAAATCTTGGACTTGAAACAAAACCAGTGACCACTGGCCTAGACTGTATTATACCATTTAACATGTGGGCCACTGAATATGGTACCATGTGAATGTTGGTATATGTACATTAATTTAGTACATTTCTGAGCTATTGCAGAGAAAACAATAGCCCTATTTTTAATAATTTCATTAATTGTTTGTCTTTACCAGTTGCTGCTGTAATGCATAAAGCAATAGCCTACAAATGGGTTATGTATCTAAAGAATTAAACATTGGCATTAAATAAAGTGGGATCCAGGAGAATAACCTTATGCTCTTTAAAATTGTGGTTTCTAGCGAGGTGCCACAGGTGGATTTCTCTCCAGAATCAAATCATACTCCTTCCCCAAACCTGGGGAAAAAAAGGTGCACTAACACGCCCCTCTCCTGTTTCCCCCACTGGCAGTGGTAGGACACCCGTCTTGCTTGCGTGTGATTTTCGCTTCTAATTTTGCCTATGGGATGCCTAAACCCTTTCTTTCTCCATTCATTGTCCTGTACATCACATCAAATTACCACCAACAACATTTACTCTTTACAAATAATGATTGTATATTTCTTATTAATTTCTTATTGTGTACAACAGAGTTGTATGTTGGTTGTTGTTTGGTTGACCTTTATAACATTTTATAATTCTGCCCAGCTTCCTCCAATAATAATGAATCCATCTTCCTAAAATATATTGCATCTTATGTGCCTAATGCTTTTGTACAGTACCGCAGGTGTCAAAAACATAGAAAAGCACTACCATAAAAACTAAAGTCTGTTATTGGACATTAAGCCACTGAGAAATAGCCCGTAAGGCATCTGACAACTAGCTTGTTCCCTAAAAGTACACAAATACAAGCACATAGGGCTTGACAATAACACCCGCCAAAAGCAGGTAAAACATACTGTATCACTCTCAGTGTGTGACATCTTCGTAGTATTTACCAATAAACTAATAAGCACACCGACTGTGTTAGCAAGGTGTAAATAAGCTCTATGAAACATGCTCCATATAAAAACCTTAATTGAAACCTTAATTGCACCTTATATAAATTCTTTATCGAAAGGTAAGACGTAATTCATTAAACAGGCAAGAGGCCAATAACATGAGTAAACAGTCCACAAGAAAAAACACCAGGGCAAAACATAAGCAAATGGGTTATCCAAACAATAGGCAATAGTAAAAAATCACGAAACAAGAGACCGCTTGTATTTGCAGATGACAAAAATGTTACCACATTAATAACACTTTGCAAGGAACTGATTGACCCAACGGCGTTGATATAGGCCAATAAGCCATACAAGGCTAGTAAGGCACAGATGAGCCTCATCGGGGTAATAAGTCCGGGCAGTGGGTTATGGGAAATGTAGTAATTAATGACAAGGTCCATAATAGATGGAGTTCCCTCTGGTGGAGCATTTGGGCACTCTAGTTGGCAGGTGTGACATAGCCCCCCATCTGGAAGTACACAAATACAAGCACATAGGGCTTGACAATGGCAGTGTGTGACATCTTCTACCAATAAACTAATAAGCACACCGACTGTGTTAGCAAATCCTACCACAAATATAACCAGGAGGGTGGTGGAGTGGAGGTGGAACAGAGGGAGGGCTGAAGAGCCAGGTATATGTGGTGGTGCAGGAAGCCAGCATGGCAAAGCCAGAAACCCCCACAGCGGAGTGTGCAAAGCAGGGGAGCACCAGGGTGGAACTAGCGGAGCTCCAGGGTGAAGCCAGTGGAGCAGGGGAACACAAGGGGGACCAGGGGAGTGCCAGGGCAGAACAACAGAAGTAGGGGAGCACCAGGACAAAGGCAGACCAGGGGCCGGTTGCAACAGCTTTGCATAGTTTTTATATAAATGGGCACTAAATTACAATTTAAAGTGTAACATACTTAAAGTGTAACCTATATATATATATATATATATATATATATACTGTTTTCGGAAGCCCCCAGTCAGAAGTTACTGTAGGAATAAAATTGTAGACTCACTGAACTAAATAAATAAGCTCATAAACTTTTGCTAACAAATGTTAATGCTGCTATTGGAATGAAGGCAAATGCCATAATAAGCAACTATGTATTTTTTTATGGAGAGCTTACAAACTTTTAGTCCCTCCACCCCCCAATTATGTTTAGGGGATCATCCTCCTCTACCTCACCACCCATGAGAGAGGACCCACTTAGTCCAAAAGCTTAGAATTGCAGTTGACAGTAACAAGACTTACAAGAAACCGATCGATTTAACAGGGTTTATATAGTCAGATGGACAAGGCTTACAAGGCACAGCTGAATCTATTCTTGAGAAATGAGTCCAGGCAATAGATTGTGGGAAATGTAGTGAAAAATGTCAAGGTCCATGATCCATGAAGTGCCTTCAGGTGGAGCACTTAGTCACACTAGCTGACAGGTGTAAAACCTAGAATCCACACTAAAGGAGGTGTTTAACAGGCTGTCCACTTAGATTTTAGTTTTTGCTCATGGGGCTGCTGTTGTTGCACCAAGAGGCAAAATAAGAAAAGAGAATGTGAGAGGTTTGATTCAATTCAATAAACTGCTTTATACAAAGATTGTTTCAAAACAGCTTTACAAAAAATAAAAGAGGATAAATACAATGCAGCACATTAACCTTTTCCTGAGACAACAGGACAAATAGTCAGTGAATATGATAAATGGCAGGTATATTGAACAAAACATATAATTCCACCTTACATGAAAATGGCCCTTAAATCAGAGAAATTATTATAAAGATGATGCAACAGTTCTTACTGGTTCTCGAATCTGATTGGGTGAGAGCCATGCAATATTCCACCAGTATCATCACAGAAACCAGTTCCCCGTTTGTATGAAGCAACACAGCGCAAATTTAAAAGACATGGTGGTTTGGAATTAGTAGTGGAGGTTTGTTAAACTGTTATGATGGGCTGGAAGTCGTGTCGGAAGAAAGTAGTTGGAAAAAAAAACTGGATCCATCCTTGCCCCCTGGATCTTGCGTTCTGCAGTGCGGAGCTACTGAAAAATTAAGCATATAGTGTATACCTGCGTATTCGCGGGTGCAAACAGACGGGTGCCCTCCGGAGCTATCCCCTCGGACACAAAGCAATCGCAAACGAACAGACAGGGATCTCAAATGCGATTACACAGAAAGGTAATCCCCGGAATGCAAACGTGAATGGACTCTAATAAATCTACCGGATTCTGGTACGCAAATGTTGACAGGTACAAACTGGAGACATGTAGGCTATACTTAGTTGATGTCATAAAATATCTTACTGTAGGAAGAAAGAAATGCATGGTACAATCCAATGTCAGTTGCTTTGGATAAAAGCGTCTGCCAAATGAATAAGTGTAAATGTAACATGGCGGAAGATCTTTTGTGTATTAATGGAAACCATAAGAATTTCTGTAAATTGTTTTTTTTCAGCAGGACAGTTATACTTTTGTGGTTATTTTGATAAAAGTAACGCAAAAGTAGTGTAATACATTACAATTCAGAGACAGTAGTATTGTAATATAACTAATTACTTTTAAATGACAGTAACTAGAAATATAAAATGAATAACATTTTGTGGGTTACTTGCAACACTAAAGAGAATATCCAATATTTTAACAGGCCAGTTATTTTTACATTCAGATACCTACTGTATGTAACTAATGGAACACAGAAAGATACTGGAACACAGAAGAGATCACTGACTGGACCATTTTATTGTTTTAAAATAAAAATCTACTAACAACATACAAACAACAAGGTCACTAGGCTAATAATAGAACTGTCCGTTTTCCTGAGAGATTTCAGACTTGTCCTCATAACATTTGTGGGAAAATCAAGATTTAATTGCTTTACCAAATCTTTGAAGTCCTCCTGTGGTCGATAATTTTATCCCTTAAAATAATCAAAATTACATTTAAGGTTTTTTTTTGTGAAATTAAATTTTCCTGTTTCAAAATAGCTTGAATATAACTCTACACCTCAGCTTTATTAAGTGTACAGAAAAACATGAATATGCAAATGTTCCCCGCACTTGGCAGTATACACTGTTAAAACTGAAACTGCGATTGTTTCAGCACAAATCTATATGCCATCTTTACATATTTATGCTTCAAACTGCTGATCCACGGCACCAAATGAGTTGATGTGTCTGGTGACATTACAACTTTCTTATAGTAATCCACCCGGGGTCTATCATTTTGGGTTTCATAATTTGTCCTGAGGGGCACACTCTTGTATCTTGCTTTACTATGGTCAAATATCCTCCAAATATAAGATTTATTACTTTTCCATTGGTAATCTCATGCTCCGACCAGTCTCCATCTCGGGTCTTTGTGCAAAACGCGTGGCTCCTCCCCGCTTGTCTTACTGCGAAGCTCGGGCGAGCTGCCTGAGCTTGGGGCATCTGACCTTTCTTCTCCATTGGCTCCGCCAATCTTTTCGTCAATAAAATAGAATACCTCATCAAATTTAACTTTAATTGTTGCATATGCAGGTACACTTACAAAGAGTTTAGGAGCATTAAGCCATATGTCATACAGGAGCCATGATACATTAGGTGCCAATACAAAGTTACTGGTTTCAACAAAAGCTAGACCACTACCTGTTGAGAGAAAGGGTTTGTGTTTTTGCCTGTCAAGTAGTCACAGAAGAATAACAGTGGCGTAGCCCGAATTTTAATGTTGAGGGGCATTTTAAAATGAAGGGGCTTCTCTATATTACATGTAGGCTATATTAAATGTGCGCATTTTCAAGTGTTTGTGTGGACTGCGTGTGGAAGCTGAATAGCAGCTCGCTTGGACTGCATGACAGGCTGATGGACACGCCGGTGGGATCACTTGTACTTACATTTAGACATTTAGCAGACGATTTTATCCAAAGCGACTTACAAAGAGTTTAGGAGCAATAAGCGATATGTCATACAGGAGCCATAATACATTAAGTGCCAATACAAAGTTACTAGTTTCAACAAAAGCTAGACCACTACCTGTTGAGAGAAAGGGTTAGTGTTTTTTTTTTGTTCTTTTTTTTGTCTAAAGTAGAGATGGGTATTCACAGAAGAGATGGGTTTAAGTAGTTTTTTAAATGTTGTGAGAGATGTGGTTGAACAGACAGAGTTAGGAAGAATGTTAGGAGTTGTGAATGAGAACGAGCGGGAGAGCGATTTACTGCCCTTATGGGAAGGCAATACAAGACGCTGCTGGTTTGCTGAACGCAGGGATCTTGATGGTGTGTAGGAGTGCAGGAGAGTGTGGAAGTAAGCCGGTGCAGATCCAGTGATAGTCCTGTAGGCAAGCATTAGTGACTTGAATCTGATACGGGCTGCAGCCGGTAGCCAGTGAAGAGAGATGAAAAGGGGAGTCATGTGAGCCCTTTTGGGCTGTTGGAAGACGAGGCGTGCTGCTGCGTTCTGAACCAGCTGAAGTGGTTTGATAGCCTTTGCAGGAAGACCAGCAAGGAGAGCATTGCAGTAGTCTAACCTTGAGATTACCAGGGCCTAGACAAGGAGTTGTGCCGCATGCTCAGTGAGACAGGGTCTGACCTTACTTAAAAAAAACTTTTAAACCTTTTCGGTCATACTGACAAGAACAATTTCATCATTTGAATATTATAAGTGTCTACATTTTTTTTGTGAACACTCACAACAGCAAAACGTTTTGTGCTGTAAAATAATGAAACCAGTTCAAATAGAAAACAAATATTCTCAGAATATATGTTACGTATGAAACGTGCATATTGCGCGTCCAGCGCAGTGATGACGATTAAGCATCATAACTTCATCACTGGGCTATATTAACATACATTTTATTTATATTCTTGTGATGGATCTGCCATGAGTCTTAGCAAATCACAACAAAGAATTGATTCCATCGCCACAAACCAGGGAGCAAAGTAGTCTTCAAGTGTAACAGTTTTTATTAAATCCTGCTTACGCAAGATAAAATGTGATCAAGCCTCATCAGAGAGGAAAAAGATGCAAAAATTGTATTCCATTCAAATTAGATCATAGGAAAGATCTGGTACACAAAAAGGACTCATTATGCTTTAGCCTCTCACTAACAGAGAACAAAAATCCAGCACCACCTTTCTCAGGGTACAACAAGTAACACACCATCTAGACAAAACATACACTGAATTTATAAGAGGTGGCCAGCACCATGAAAACAAAAAGGGGAGACAAAACAATACAAAATTTCACAACAGTAACAACACAAACCCTGAAATGAACATAATACATTTAACTAAATTTAGAGCTATGGATAAACTTTAGTCAATGCAAAAATAATTATAGTAAACAAAATCACATTGATCAAGACATCACATTTTCCAATGTCCCCTCTAATACTTAAAAGTTGGTACAGTCTCATTTCCTTAGAATTCCCATAAAACAGATCAACTTCCTGTTTGAATCTCTTTGTCACTAGGCTGGTCCATTCCAACAACACACCAGGTATTAAACATTTCGAGTCATCTTAACTATAAAATGAACTTTAACAATTTGAGCTATGTTTTTATAAATCACATTCTAGCCACAGAGAAATTTTAACTGGTTTTAATGTTTTGATCTTAAGCCACATAACTAAGCCCGTGCACTGACTCAGTACAATGACAAAATAAAAGATCTTAAACCAAACCAATATAGTAATGTCCTTTTATTTATCAATCAATGCAAAGATAATGGTATCAGAATTGTGTGGCTTAAATCCTGGCCATCACAATTCTGCCGAATTGAAAAAGATCTGTTTATTTTGATTAACGAGATTCAAGATCGAAGTCAATAAAATGATCCGAGATTCCCACCACTAGATGTAAATTCCCTACTGGAATACAAGTATTGCAGCATCATATATATATATATATATATATATATAATAATATGCAGATTTTCAGTCACAATACTTAGTTTATAAGGTTCATAGCCTGTATAAATGCTTAAGACTTATATTCTGTCAGATACAAGTATTTCCATTTCTGTGTCTATGTAAACATATGAAAATGTGTGACTGCTGGAACCAAACTTTGAGCACATACATAGACAAGTGATCATCACTTAAAATTAATTTATATTTACAATTGATTTTTCTTAATACATGTATATAAGTTCATCTTTTCTGCGCAAAAATAAACATGCATCGAAAAACTTTACCTCCGTTTATTTTAGGACTGCGACTTGACTTGAAACTTATCAGGACTCGACTTGACTTGCTTAGGGTGAACCCTTGACTTGACTTGAGATTTGACTCGAGACTTGACCCTATTTGACTTGTCCCCACCTCTGATTAAAAGTACAATACACATTTCCGACCTTGTGTAGTTGTCATTCGAGGGCTAACAGACTCTTAAAACCCCAGAGTCTCGTGCAGGCCAGGAGTGATGGGAAAAACACGAAAAAGATAAGTTTATTCCAAAATAAAACTATCCAAAAATGAAAAAGTCAATATCCAATATATATATAGTCCAAAATGCAAAAAAGGAAAACGAAACGGGTTTATCAGAAACTGGTCAAGTAGCGAATACAGGTAAACAAACTGAAAGGATAATCTGGAATACTCAGGTTCTAGGCACAGATCAGGTACAGGTGCTGGTCATATAATTTTTTTCACTAATTCCATTCAAAAAGAGAAACTTGTATAATGTATACATTCATTCCACACAGACTGATATATTTCAAGTGTTTATTTTAATTTTGATGATTATAACTGACAACTAATGAAAACCCCAAATTCAGTATCTCAGAAAATTAGAATATTGTGAAAAGGTTCAATATTGAAGACACCTAGTGCCACACTATAATCAGCTAATTAACTCAAAACACCTGCAAAGGCTTTTAAATGGTCTCTGTCTAGTTCTGTAGGCTACACAATCATGTGGAAGACTGCTGACTTGACAGTTGTCCAAAAGACGACCATTGACACCTTGCACAAGGAGGGCAAGACACAAAAGGTCATTGCAAAAGAGGCTGGCTGTTCACAGAGCTCCTTTTGGATCCACAGGATCCAAAAACACGGGTAAAACGAGATTAATTCGGGTAATTGGGTGCAGGTGGTGAAGAAATCAAAGATGGCTGACGGAGTGGTGCATGATGGGGAATGTAGTCCGTTAAAAGTCCGGTGACAGAGATCGGGTAAACCGTGGTGTGAGCGCTGATGTAGGGGGTGTGGCCGTTCGAGGAGCTGAGGATGTTACAGTAGTTCCACAACTGATAACATAAAACATACAATGTAAAACTTTGCTGTAGTTTTTGCAGCAGGTTTGCCAGTAACTTACTTTAGATTCAATTACTACTTAATATTTTTTCCAATTAGTATGTTTTCAATTACTTTAATCAAAATTAAAACACATTGACTTTTGAGATACAAAACGAGCAAGACTAGCATTAGCACAGCAACACTGCACAAAATGACATTCTTCCTAAGCATTTTTCTCTTCTTTTCTGTAAAAATATCTAAAACTTCTTAAATTACAATACATTTACATAACAAGAAAAGTGACCCAAGATATGTAGTCTTGTATAATGAAAGAAAAATATATAAACTAGGTAAGTTTATGCTTAAATTTTTTTTTACATTAAATCTACAGGAAGTTACTGGCACACCTGCAAATAACAGCAAAGTTTTACAGTGTATATAAGAAAATATAACATTTACTGTAGCTGTCATAAAATTTACTGATGTCTTAAGAGACAGGGACGTTCAAGAATGTCATAAAGGTTAGATTTCTCTCTAAATTAAGTATGACAGGTAAGAATTAAGTTACATGAGATCATCTAAGTTATAATAACATTACCATTTCTCAGGAGGTACACATAACGTTAAATACAAAAATAAGTTATCAATTAAATGAATTCAGCAAATTAATTTAATAAGCTCATTCTAACATAGTGTACATCTCCGGCTGTAAAGACTAGTGGTCATATTAGAAGTACCTACCTGGATTACTTGCCTGCCTCATCTCCATATCCGCTCTGTCTGCGTCTCTATTGCTCCTCACCTTCCGTTTCAAGACATCCAAAGTGTGTGTATTTGTGTCTATTTCAAAGCCCTTTCAATATAAGCAGTAGACTCTTATGTTCACAGCTGCGAACAAGAGCTTGTGGCTCTCCACCTGTAAACTGTTCAATATACAGTAGTACAACGTGTCCTGTGGATTATCTGTCTTGTTCTCAGACACATGTTCGAAGGCCTTCATGAGAGAAATAAAGGCGCAAAGATCTCAAGAGAACATAGGCACATCTCTTAGGCGATAACTCAGAGGTAGCCATCTCGGCTTGGTGGCCAGAAATATCACAGGCAGTATATCCTATTATATTACAGTATATCATTCATACCAGTCAAATCTGCCAACTCAACAAAGCCCATCACATAGTCCTTGATGGGCCAAACTCCTTGACCGAGACACATAATTTGTGTTGCTAAATTCATAGTTGGTTGGTCCTTCTGTCACATGTGAGCCAGGACAAGGAGGAGCTAAAATGCAAGTACAAAACCTTTTTAAAACACAAACACAGATAATCCACACCAAGAACCAGGGTACAATCCGCATCGATGATTCAGGAACATAATCCATGCAGCGTACAATCCACATAGGGGAATCGGGAACATAATCCACAGGAAGTTTTATGGGAAATTTAGTGATGGAATGGCTGAGTAATAAGGAGTGTCCTCTGGTGGAGCACATGGGCACTCCAGCTGGTGATCGTGACAACAAATTATCATTGCTATTTGTCTGAGAGGGGCACTTTTCATTATTTTTAAAAAGGGCAGGGGCTCAAGTCCCCAAAGCCCTGCCACAATGTCCCTGATTTAATACAGTATATAAAGATTAGCAGCCAATTAGGCAGCACTGTCTGTATTTAAAAGAGAGCTAACAGTTGGCTTTTGTAGAAAAGCTGTAAGTAGTTTGCGATGCTATTGTCTATATGTTTTTTTAAGGAGACTTTCCCCCGATTGTATATCCATCTTTTTCATTTGACTTTTCTATCACTTCATTGTAACATTATAAGCTATTTAATTATCAGTGCTGTGTGCAAAATATCTCCCGTTTTCTTTTTTTAAATATCCCTTATGTGATTGCTTTTTAACATTTTTTTTTGATAAAATACTCCTGTTCTTCATGGACACTGATCAGAGTGTAATTATACTGTATATACGAATTACAATTTATTTACCCTTTATATAGCTGTACATGTCATTTAGGCATTCAAAAATGAATCAAGGTGCCATGAAGAACACAGGAAACAGTGTGATTGGATCCTCTCCTTCAGGTGTTTCAGATAGCATTATGCCTGTGTTCTGTCCGCATTTGCCTTTTCTATGTCACTGTGTATTTTCACAAATATAAGTGTGTGTGCTTGCAGGGCCTTCTTCAAAATCCTTATAATTTTGACTCAAACTGCGGAGAGGATCTTCAAGGCAATATCTTTCATACAGGTTAGTTTATTGCTAGTGCTACATTGCATTACAATTAGCAACGCTTAAAGTGCACAGCATCATGTATACAAGTTTAATAAAAAAAGGACTAAAACAATGTCCTCAGACATTAAGAATAAAATTCTTATTATATATACACTATACAAGAATTGTTTATATTGTGGAAGAAATGTTTGTTTCTTTTTTTATTCTCAAGCAGCCACACTACGCACTAAATAAAAAATATAAAAAATAATATTGTTTATTTTGGCTAACGCATCAGGTAATGTTGAATCATCGTATTAAAAGTGGTTCTCAACAGGGTGGCCGTGGCCCACAAGGAGCCCCAGCTGACTACCAATGGGATCCCAAGATAATTATTATATTAAAATAGACTAAATGAGCAATGAAATACATTTTAATAAGATATTTCCTGTTATTTTGGCATTTTATGATGAATGCACATTTTAATGTCAAGCTATAAAATATTTTATTGGGTAGACATTTTGAGCTTTTGTGAGTGGGAGGGCTGCCTATGAATATTGTTTACATTACATTTACATTTATGCATTTGGCAGACGCTTCCATCCAAAGCGACTTAAATTGCATTAACCTATACATTTGTTTCTAAGCATGTGCAATCTCCTGGGATCGAAGCCACAACCTTGCGTTGTTAACGCAATGCTCTTACCACTGAGCTACAGGAGTGCTGGAAAACAGGAATATTGTTAAATACAACGTGAATAAAAATTTTGAGAACCCCTGTGAGATAACAAGCATCAAATATTTATTTCAGTCATAATTTTTAGAATTTAGGTCTTTCAAGATGCCCTTTCTCCATCAATATGTGTGATATTTTCACATTATGTACGTTTTATGCAGAAAACAGTTAATCATAAAAAAATACTTTAGCTGGGTTTTCACAGGCAGATCTTAGTAGCTTGTCTGTGTGTGCATGCACTTCCGTGTGTCTGCGTATCCGTATGTGTGTCTATGTCTATGTGTGATTGCATGTGTTCATATTGTGTGTGTGGGTATGTCTGTCTTCTGTGTTTTCACCCTTTTCTTGTTTTTACAGGTATAACTTTAATTGTTTTGCTTATAGTCAATATGTCTCATGTACAGCTGCTTTGTAACAATAAAAACATAATTTAGCCTAATATTTTTTCTTTTAAAATTGAGTAAAATCATGTTTCTACAGAGGCTATGCCAATGGACACAAAGGTGTATGAGAGTCCATATGCAGACCCCGAAGAGCTGAGGTCAACAACAGTAAACCGGAGTGATCTGACACTTGAGGATGGAGAGTTGGGCTCAGGCAATTTTGGAACCGTCTTAAAAGGCATCTACCAAATGAAGAAGTCAGTCAACCAAGCTTATCTAAAACATTTGAATGTATGTTGAAATGTTTAAGAACTATTTAAGAACTTTGTGGATAATCACACTGCACTGTGTGTGCACTTAGATGGGTTAAAAGCAGAGCACTAATTCCGAGTATGAAAAACCATACTTGGCCTCACATCACTTCACTTTAATCACTTCACTCTGAAATGCTTAAAGGCGGAGTTTCCGATTTCTCATAGCCTTTGTTGATGTTCAAATACCAAAACAGACACACCCCCATCTTTCGCTTTCGTCAGCGCTCGGCTCGACTAATGTCCATCCTGTGCACTGTGCTCCTTACTGCTGATTGGCTACAAGGTTGTTTTGGTACTTGGGACGACTTTGTCTAAACAATCGTAATTCGGAAATCAGACACCCCGCCTTTAATACAAAAAACATTATACAGTATCCCTTAATGTCATAACTAGCTAATCAGAATCAAGTATTCCAGTGTGCCCTGTAATTAAAGTCATCAAGTTAATAAGTCAACTGTCAGTCTTCTTATCCAACTTTTGTATAATTCAGAAGACTTAGACCATAGTGAGAATCATGCACTTTAACAGCCCCTGAAACATTACACATAGGAAATTGTTACAAATAGATAGAGGACGGTCTGAATCTATGTCACAGCAAAATACCCAATCAGCCTACTATAGCGTGTTACTCTAATTCTTATAACTTCTGCCATGGCAGACACATGCCTTCATACATCTCGACTTGATTTACCATTTTGAATTTATTTAAAAACCCACTTGTTTAATTTACTCCTAAACAAATTGTTCAGTTGTAAAAAGTTGTGTGTAGGCTTACATATATGGAACGTAAAAAAAATATGTACAGCATTCTAGGCATTTTTTGCACTCATGAATTAACAAACTAGATGGTATGACACACAAGAAACAAACATTTGGCATAAAGATATTCAACTTTGCATATCCCAAAGGTCACAATTAGTGTTCTGCAATCCAGATCCATGCCTCTGCTTTGTTCCATCTGGACAACAGGACAATGAATAATTTAGGCTAACGGGGAACGTGGACACACTAGACAGGATCGGGAACCTCCAGAATGGTGCTACCGGCACCGGGGTTTCGGGGATCCATGGGGCAGCCGGTAGCTCAGCCTTGGCCGTGACACTGGCATTGGGAGAGCCGGGGGCACAGGCAACCATGACGTTGGAACAGGGGAGCCAGTGATGACGTGGCAAGGAGGCTGGTGACAATAAGCACGACCGCGGCATACTGAGGGCGCTTGCAGCCACCGGTCCTAGTGCTGAGGGAAGCTGGGGTCACAGGTAACGCAAAGGCCAGGACAGCCGTCGTGGTAGAGTCCAGGGGAAACTCAGGAGCGAAGTCCAGGGGTAACTCGGGATCGTAGTCCAGGGTCAACTCAGGAGACTTTGAAAAAGTCAGTGTTGTGTCCCCTTTAAAATAAAGAGGGTCAAACTCCCGCAATACCTGTTCCAGGTCCAGAGTAAGCTTGGGTGAGTGTCGAGGCACATGCTCAGGTGAGCCGCGGAGTGCCTGGTCCGGGAGATCCGCGTCCACGCCGTTCTGTACACCGCCTGGGCTCCAAGGCGGAAGAAACCAAGCAGAGATGCAGGCGGGCTCGTGAAGCCAGTAGTGGAAAGGCGTGGAGTGGTGGAGGAGTCTGGCGTGGGCTCGAGGTGAGCCGGAGCTGAAGCTCTCAATAGGTTTCGGATGGGACCGGATGGGTTTTATTAATTTTGTTCTAAATAACCTTGTCCACATAAAAATGAGAGCCATTTTGTTCGAGGACAAAATAAATAAAATCCACCAAGGGCACGGAACAGAGACCAGGAGACAGGCAGCAGAACAGGTTGTCATCCAGCCCCATCCTAATACACGCATTGAGCATTCGATAGCCCCAGCTCACCGGACGAGCAAGGTAAAAAAAACACAGACGGCAGACAAGAACGTAATCCAACAAAGGTATGTTTATTATACAGATCCAAGAGATTCATACATTCATGAAACACGACAAAGAACAAAGGAACAGTATAAATAGTGTCCAGATGATGAGGATGATAAAGGGCAGGTGCAGGTATCGCCGACGAGGGACAGGTGGGGAGCGTGGAGGATCGTGCAAAGTGAAGTCCTTGGGGAAAACACAGGGAGAAACAGGGGGAACTGTGAAACTATGCCTGGTTTCCTTCTATCTTTGCGACATAAAGGTGATGAGCTACACATTGTAGCGGTGAATAATAATGCAAAAGTTATTGATGTATCAGAGACTTGGATAAATGCTGGTATTCCAGATTCAACTGTAATTCTTCCAGGATATACAATACATCGGCGGGATCATGAGGGCAGCAGGGATGGAGGAGTTGCATTGTATGTTTGTAACAGCATCACTCACACTCGACTGACTAACCTAGAAGAGGACAAATATGAAGCATTGTGGGTCTGGCTACGTCCCAGTCTTCTTCCTGAAGGTTTGAATTGTAAAATTGCTGCTGTGCTGTATTTTCCACCACAATCATCAGCAATGGCACAACCTGATTTATTAATTACCCAGTACCTGGATCGCTTTCTAAGAAATGTTGAATGCTATTAACAGCAGGCTGCTTTGTCATACTTGGTGATACTAATAAGTATAAGTCTGAAACCATCTTCAGAAGATTTGGTCTGAAACAGATTGTGGTTGGAGCGACAAGGTCAATTAGACCCAATCTTTACTAACATCTCCATGTATGAGTCACCAGAGCATTTGCCTCCTGTTGGTTCCTCTGACCATAAGACTGTTCTGCTAAACGCTGAAGATTGGTCTGTTAAGCCAATACGTAGAAATTGCAGAATACGTACCCCCGAAACACACAGGCAACTGGTGTCAAGGTTCATGGATTCACTGACTCATTCTAGCGCTATACCTCTTTATGTTTGATTTGCACTTGTCTGTGTCGTGCTGATTACTCACTGGGAACAGCTGTGGCTCATCAGCATGACTAGATTTAAGCTCTCAGTTTTCTGTCCTTTGTTGTCAGGTTGTTTCAGTTCCTACAGGGTTCTGGTGCTGTCCAGTTTACTTTTGCATGTGTCTAGTCGCCTATGGTGCTACTCCCAGTCTGTGGTAGATATTCTCCAAGGCTGGTTTCGAACGTTCTCATGCTGGAGTTTACTTACTGGATTACATTTCTCCGGGTCTCACTGAGAGTGAGAGTTTGGAGTGTGACGTTGTGAGACCCATTGAACCAGCCAGTCATGCTATGGAGGTTGAACCTATGCAGCTGGGCAGAGCTCGTCTTTCCCTGGAGGAGCGGAATCATCAGAGGGCCAAGGGTCTTGCCTTTATTGTGGCAACGTGGGCCACTTTCTGATGAACTGTCCAGTAAAAGACCAAGCCCGGCAGTGGAACTGAGGTTACTGGTCCTCGTCTAATCCTCGTCTTCCACACTCCTTCCGGTAAGACTACAATGGGCGGAGAAATTCCACGAGTGCAAGGCCTTACTGGACTCTGGAGCCGAGGAAAACCTTATGGACTATAGACTGGCTCGACAACTTCAGATCCCCATTGTTCCGCTCACCCACAAGATTTCAGTCAATGCGCTCGGTGGACACACACTTCCTGCCATAATGCATTCCACGGGACCTATCACACTGGTTACTTGAGGTAATCATACGGAGCAACTTACCTTGCTGGTCACAGATTCTCCTTTGGTTCCGGTAATCCTCGGACATCACCTGGCTCGTACTCCACAACCCAAGGGTGAAGTGGGGCCGTAGTTCCATCACAGCGTGGGACGAACGTTGTTATGCTTCATACCCTCCTGTCTGCTTGTCCGTTGTTTTGTTCTGTTTCGCAGGATGAGCCGGTGAATCTGTCTAATGTGCCTGAGGAGAACCTGGACCTGAAGGAAGTGTTCAGTAAGTCCCAAGCTGCTTCCCTTCCTCCGCACCGTCCCTATGATTGTGCTATAGACCTTTCGGGTCCTGAAAGTGAGGCCATGGAGAAATATCTTTCTGATTCTCTAGCAGCCGGGTTCATCCGTCCTTCCTTTTCTCCTGCGGGGGCAGGATTCTTTTTTGTGGGGAAGAAGGATGGTTCCCTGCGACCTTGTATTGACTACGAGGGCTGAACAACATCATAATAAAAAATACCTATCCTTTGCCGTTGATGTCTTCAGCCTTCGAGAGGTAACAGGGAGCTTCGGTCTTCACCAAGCTGGATTTGATGGATATAATTTGGTTCGCATAAGGAAGTGGGATGAATGGAAACGGCATTCAATACCCCTAGGGGACACTTTGAATATCGAGTCATGCCTTTTGGGCTATCGAACTCCCCCGCTGTTTTCCAACCGCTCGTTAATGACGTGCTGCGTGATATGGTTGATCAGTTCATATATGTTTACCTGGATGAGGTATAGATTTTTTCTTGTCTCTCCAGTGTCACGCCCGACTTTGCCGTGCTGGGTGTGCTCACTCCACCATTGAACAGAAAATGTTTGGGCCGACTCTCTCCTCCCAAGCTGAAGGGGGAGCTGTCTGTTTCCGGTCCATCTGATAGCAGCTAATAGGCGGAACTGTTTAAAAACCTCTCCTGCCAGTTGCTCGGGGCTCCGGTTGCTCTGGCTGCGCTTCTTCTGCTTTGCTCTGGTCGTCAGGCTGGCGGTAGCACCATCCTACTCTTTTTTTTTTTTGTCGTTTGTGCATTACACATAGTCTATACATTTTACTGATTTTACTGATTTACTGCACTACACTTTTGATTCGTTTTCTTGTGCTTCTCATTTACTGACTTTTATACATGTAATGATTTAAATTATAATTCCATCGTATAATTTAATGTTTAATAAATTACTTTTGCTTTAACTTAACAAACGGTGTGGTCTCCCTTATGTCATTGCTACTGTGAGCCAGGTAGTCATGACATATGGGGGCTCGACCGGCCATTTGGATCCCGAATTGTAAGTAGACTACTATAATTCGCAATATTGAGTAAGCCTAGTTGTGTGTAGTGCTACGTCATTGGTTCACATTTTGTGAATGAAGCGTAACGGTGATCAGCTGATGGTAGTAATCAGATCAGCTGGCACGTGTTGTGTTTGTTTGCTGGGGAGTTCCGCATCGAGTGTTCAGTTAATGAATTGAATGTTAGTTTTGGGTATGGCAAAAATTGGGAGTATTTGCGCAGATTAGAGAAATTTAACCAACCATATTTTGTTTGCTTAGTTTGAGTGGCGAAGTGTGTTTGTAGGTCGATTTATGTTGCAGGATGACATTTTACGGAGCCTGTTTCATCCCCAATTAGTGCGCTTCGGCGTTGTGGGTTTAGGTTGCTGGTCACTAAAAGTCTGAACGAGGGCACCGCCGTGGAGCACCGGCTGAATTGACTTTTGTCGGGACAGTACGATTCCATCGGTATTGGTGAGTAAATTAGTCTTGTTCTTGGACTTAGTGTGAAGATAGGTCAGAATAGTAGGGGGGTAAATGTTTAGGGGGAAAATCCATTGGTGTCCTGCAACGTAAGCTGCATTCCGCTTCGCCCGGTTTAATTTGTGTGGTTGGAATTGTTTAGTAACCCGAAAGACGTTGAGATATAGGCTTCGTTTTGTTAATTTGGTTAGATGTATTGCTATTGGGTGTTTGTAGATTATAGCCGGGTTTGATTGTTGATTGGTGACTTGTAATTTAAGTGTAATAATGAGTACACTTGAGGCGTTTTTTTGATGCTCCCTCAGTGGTTTTGCTTGCGGCATTGAATATTAAACAGTTGCATAGTGTGGCCAAGCACTATAACGTTGATGTAACACTGCGGAGGGGAGTTAAAAAGCTTGAGCTGCTTGACTTCATTTGTGCATGTTTTGGTTGACAAAAAAGTGTTACCTTACGAGAAATTGCCAGAGTGCAGTCAGGGAGCGTCGGGTTCAGATAGTGAGCCCAGTCTAGATAGTGAAACCACTCCGAGTTTGATTGTAGACCCACGGCAACAATTCAGTGTATTAACATTTGAACAGCAAGTCGAAATGTTAAAACTGCAACATGATTTGCAAGTGAAACAAAAAAACATTAGAATTGGAACAAGAAATAACAAGGAAAAAATGAGATGATGAATTGTCTCAAAGAAGGCTTGATATCGAATTGGACTGTAAAAGGTAAGAAGCTACACAGAAAGATAAAGATAGTGAGTTGGAATGGAAAAGGCAAAAAGATTTAGAGCAGGATCGTGAGATTGAGCGTATTAGGCTGCAATTAGTAGCTGAAGGCAAACTTGGCAAATCGCAACAGTCTGGCCTGGCCGGTATGATCAAATTTCTTCCTAAGTTTAATGAACATGATCCGGATGTGTTTTTTTCGTTATTTGAGAATATTGCGACTGAGCAAAATTGGAGTGATGAGGATAAAAGTGTATTGTTACAAACTACGTTAATTGGCCGTGCTCAGAAGGCATTTGTGGCTTTACCGTCTTCTGAAAAGAGGGTCTATAGGTGCGTCAAGGCAGCAAGTGTTATGAGCTAGTCCCTGAGGCTTATAGACAGCGTTTTCGATCATGGAAAAAAGCAGACAAGCAAACTTACGTTGTGTGAGTACGTTGTGTGATCTTATGATATTAGAACAACTTAAGAACACTGATCGTTACATTAGCGAACATCAAGTAAAAACAGCCGCAGATGCTGCTGTTCTTGCTGGACTCCAGCTCGTGATTTTCGTCTGCGTGCTAATATTAATTCCAAAGAAGGTCGCTATAGTAATACGGACACATGTGTTTTCAAATTCAATTGCACGTGGTAAACCATCGGATTTTGATTTTAAAACAGACTGTAATTACTGTTTTGGGAAAAATCATTGGAAAAAAAATTGCCCGGTGTTATTGGAGCATAATAGGGGGAAGGCTGATAATTGAAAAGTTGGCCTCTGCGCCTCATATGTTCCTGCGGTGCGCTCAGGGAGTAAAGCTAAGAAAATTCCAGTTAAGACATTGGATCGTGCACGATGTACAGTGTAAATTGATAAAGGTTTGAGCATGTTCAATGATTTGAAATTTCTGCATCTAGTATAACGGATTATGCACCGTTTGTCACGGAGGGTTCTGTGGCATTGATTGGAGACGCACATCGCGTTCCAGTGAAAATTCTGCGTGATACGGGTGCATCAAAGTTTCATTTGTCAATCTGTCTTTCCTTTTTCATCGGAGTCTGATTCAGGAAATTGTGTGTTAATACGGGGAATTGGTCTTCAGTCATTTCCCGTGCCGCTGCACAAAATTCAGTTGTTTTCTGGTTTTCTGAGCGGGGAAGTATTGCAGTGCGTCCGTCTTTACCTATAGAGGGAATTGATCTGATTGTGGGTAATAACTTTGCTCATGACCGTGTTTTTCCTGATCAGGTTTCACCACCTCCTGTGGTGCTTCTCTATTGAATGAGACAGATGAATGTCAAAAAGATTTTCCAGATGTTTTTACGGCATGTGCTGTGCGCGCAATGGCGAATAAGCAGGATGCCAACTCGTCTGATGCATCTAAGCACACGTCTACTCAGATATTTATTCCGCAGTTACCAGCACCTTTGTCTTGATCTGACATTGTTGAGGCTCAAAAGAGTGATCAGAGCTTACAGAAATATTTTGACTTGACTGCAGATGACAATTTAGATCGCTGTTATTTTGTGAAGGATGGTTTGTTGCCACGAAGGTGGTCATCTAATGCGGGAACTGATGAAACAGATCAGATGTGGCAAGTGGTGATGCCTGAAAAGTTTCGTGAAGTGGCACTAAAAACAGCGCATGGGGAAGTAGCGGGTCATTTTGGGGTAAAGAAAACATACAATCAGTTGTTAAAACATTGCTACTGGCCACGGATAAAGAGGGATGTTGCACGGTTTGTTCAAACTTGTCATGTCTGTCAGGTGGCAGGTAAGCAAAATGCTGTTATAAAGCCTGCGCCTTTACAGCCCATTCCGTCTGTTGGTAAGCCTTTCGAGCATTTGGTTATTGATTGTGTTGGCCCTTTACCCCAGTCAAAATCAGGTTGTGTTTATTTATTTACCATCATGTGCCAGGCGACTCGCTATCCTGCTGCGTATGCTGTGAGGACCATTACTACAAGGTCTGTAGTGAAATCATTGTCGCAGTTTATTTCAATATTTGGTCTTCCCAAAATCATTCAAAGTGATCAGGGTTCAAATTTCACATCAAAAACATTTGCAGCAGCTTTGAAACAGCTGCATATCCAGCACAACTTGAGTAGTGCATATCACGCGCAAAGTCAAGGGGTTTTGGAGCGTTTCCACGCCACTCTTAAGTCTCTATTGCGTTCTTACTGCATAGAGATGAAACGGGAGTGGGAGGATGGTTTACCTTGGCTATTGTTGGCGGCTAGAGCGGTTGTGCAAGAAAGCACAGGGTTTAGTCCCAATGAATTGGTATTTGGTCACAAGGTTCGTACCCCATTGTCTTTGTTGTCAAGTGATCTGGATGTATCTGAACCACCCAAGAGTTTGTCTAATTATGTGTATGGTTTCCGTCGCAGGTTACTTTTAGCATGTAAAATGGCAACCGAAAATTTGAATGATGCCCAAAGAAAAATTAAGCGAAATTGTGACCGTAAAGCAGAAGCTCGTATCTTTAGCCCAGGGGATCAGGTGGTGGCATTGTTGCCCATACCTGGTTCTCCTTTTGGTGCAAAGTATTTAGGGCCTTACAGTGTGGTTCGTCAAGTGTCAGAGACAAATTATGTGGTTGCTACGCCTGATCGTAGGCGGGCGACACAGTTATTTCATATCAATTTACTTAAGCCATATTATGCATCGTCACAGTCGCCTAGGTGTAAGGGTGAATCATCTGTCGTGGTAGGCACGTCTGTAGCCTCTCCAGAGTTAGAGGATGATGTGCAGGGCCCTGACGATTCCATGTTGCATGCTCGTCTCAAAAATTCAGAGACGTTGGCCAAATTAGAGGGAGTTTTAGATCATTTTGGATTTGCAACAGCAAGCAGAATTGAAAGCTTTAATCTTTGAATTTCCTTGTCTGTTTTCAGATACTCCGACCTGCACAACTTTAATCGAGCATGACATAGAAGTTGGTGATGCAAAGCCGATCCGTCAGAGGTTTTACCGCACTGGTCCTGATAAGCGTAAAAGTCTGGATGATAGTGTCCAATATCTTCTGGAAAATGGTCTTGCGGTACAGTCGTACTCTAGCTGGGCTTCGCCCTGTTTGTTAGTAAAAAAACCTGATCATACGTACAGATTTTGCACGGATAACAGAAAAGTGAATAGTGTAACAAAAGCAGACTCGTATCCACTGCCTAGGATAGAAGATTGTGTGGATCAAGTCGGTGCAGCTCGTTATGTGAGCAAATTTGACTTGTTAAAAGGTTATTACCAGGTTCCTCTTACTCCTAGGGCACAAGAGATCTCTGCCTTTATTACGCCATCGGGACTCTACTCTTATACGAGAATGGCTTTTGAGTTGCGAAACGCCCCATCCAGTTTCCAGCGGCTCATGAATCGAGTCGTTGCGGGACTGGAGGGGTGCTCTGTGTATATTGATGATGTGGTCGGTTATTCAGACACTTGGACAATCCACCTTGCCCGCATACGTTCATTATTTGAGCGGTTTGCAGCTGCAAACCTCACTGTGAACTTAGCAAAGTGTGAGTTTGCTCAGGCTACAGTGGTGTATCTGGGAAGATTGGACAGGGGAACTCTTCCTACACCCCTTCCCCCCTATTTTGCCTAAAGCAGTCTCGGCAGGGTATGGGCACAACTACTGCATCAGCGGGAGCAGATTTGCTTTCCCAGAGAGTAGACTACAATTCATTAACTACCCCAAAGGAGACGGTAAGCAATCATGGAGGTTGGTCAAATCTGCCTGATGTGAGCGACAGAGACCAGCAGGAGCCTTTAAGAGAGCATGCACTGGTAGATGTTCTGGGAAAGATGCTCGGTGACCTACACATAATGTGCAATCGCATACAGACCTCGCTGCCCAACAAACGGGAAGTTTTGCAATCAGTCCAGCCTCCCACCTGTCATGACTTTCAGCCTACTAGCTATCCAGAGGATTCTAGTTATATTATGTCTCGACGCGTTGCTCTACCCCACCCTGAGTATAACAACCCTGCTTATAATCCAAATTTGTATTCAACACGGAATGTTGAGTCGGGTATGGCTGCTTACTCTGAGGACCGCTACGAGTCACAGAGACCAAGGTATTTGGGACCTACACACAGAGCTTCAACCTTGCATCGAGATAAACGAGAGAGCAACTACCGTGGTCCTACACCAACCATCCCAGACTTCGTCACCGCTGATCCTGGTGAGTTTACAAGACTGAAAATTGCTCTCGAGAACCTTTTGCCTCCTGATGCTACGGAGCTTTTCCGCTACCAAATACTATTGGATCACCTGAGATTAGATGAAGCCCGTCTGGTGGCCGACTCCTACCTTAACTCATCCTTTCCGTATACTGATACTATGGCTGCTTTGACAGAGAGGTTTGGACAACCTTACAAATTAGCCCTCAGGAGAATAGCTAAGGTGATGGATGCACCTGACATTCGACGAGGAGATACAGCAGCCTTCGACAAGTTTGCACTGCAAATTAGATCCCTTGTTGGCATGTTGGAGACTTTGGGGCATGAAGGTCAAGCAGAACTGAGATGCGGTTCACATGTGGAAAGACTTTTAAGCAAATTACCACCTGAAATGCAGTCAGAGTTTAGGAGACACATGTTTCGACGGCCCGGATCAGTATATAACCTCCTGGACTTCTCTGAATGGTTACAATATGAAGCGTGGTGTCAGAGTAGTGAAGGTCAAGTATCTGACCGACGGCGGAAGGAAGAGCAGAAGCCTGATCGAGGAAGAAGAGTGTATCCTACAGGACGTCCAGCTACTGTGCTTCACGGTGCGGACGAGGGCCCTGCAAACCAACCCACAGGATCTGCTTCAGCACCTTCAGCCACGTCTGAGATTCGTACAGCACTGCCAAAAGCTTTCTGTCCATATTGTGACAAATCTGACCATTATCTCAGTCAGTGCCCTACCTTCAAGTCCTTCAACAAACAGCAGATCACAGATTGGATACAGACGAATCACCGCTGCTGGCGCTGTGGGCGCACCCACCAAGCTTCAAAGTGTACCCTCAAAAAGCCATGCAGTATCTGTAAAGGCAGACACCTACAGATCCTTCATGAGGTGAACTCCAAGCCCACTACTGAGGGTTCGTGTTTGATTAATTCCACAACGGAGACTCTGTATTTGGACAGACCTACAAGATGCCGGAAAGTTCTTCTGAAGGTTGTTAGAGTTCTGCTTCGCCATGAGGACAAGACCCTTGATACTTATGCTGTCCTTGACGACGGATCGGAAAGGACGATTCTTCTGTCCCCTGCTGCCTCTAAACTCGGTATGCATGGTACTATAGAGAGCTTGACTCTGCGGACTATCCGCCAGGATGTGCAGACTGTCATTGGAGCCTTAGTTTCTTTCCAAATCTCACCAGTGACTCAGCCACAGAAGGTCTTCAGAATTTCAGCTGCTTTCACTGCCGAACGTCTTGGTCTAGCGGAGCAATCCTACCCTTCGACTATCCTGGAGAAGTATCAGCACCTCGAGGACCTCCCCTTGCAGCCCTTTGAGGAAGTGCATCCACTTCTGCTAATTGGAGCCGATAATACTCACCTCATCACTCCTGTATCACCTGTGCGCTTAGGGCCGTCGGGAGCACCGGCAGCCATACAGACAAAACTCGGATGGACTTTACAGGGACCTGTAAATCTTCGGAGGGAACAGCCGGCGCCATCAAATTTTTTTTTTTGTCCCTCAGCCCAGCAGAGTTAGAGTTGAAGAGGGATGTCGAGAGGTTGTGGCAGATTGATGTAATGCCTTATCGATGTGAGAAGCAAGTTACAAGGTCAAAGGATGATCAGGAGGCTATCATTACCCGATCCTATATTGCTATCTGTTATGTCTTTTGTTAAGTCTCAAGTCAGAGGAGTCAAAGGAGCAGTACAATCTTCATCACAATGGGAAAGATCGGCTCGTATTTAATTGTTCCTTCCAGTACAGGGGGCTGAGCCTAAATGACTCCTTATTGCCAGGTCCAGTCCTTAGTCCTTCCCTCCATGGCGTCCTTATACGGTTTAGGGAGCATGGTGTCGCCATAAGCGGGGATATACTTGGCATGTTCCATCAGGTTCTGCTGCTACTCGAGGACCGGCCTCTGTTACGTTTCTTGTGGCGTGACATGCAGAGAGATGACCCTCCCAATACATATGAGTGGCAGGTGCTGCCCTCCGGGACTACTTGCAGCCCCTGCTGTGCCACCTTCGCCCTTCAACAACATGTTGCACTGCACAGCACCCCGGGAGAGGACGTTAGATTCTCTGTCGACAGATGTTTCTATGTGGACAACTGCCTACAAAGCTTACCCTCGGTTGAAGAAGCCCGACAGCTGGTGGACAAGTTACGTGCCCTTCTGTCTTCTGGGGGCTTTGACATCCGTCAGTGGGCCAGTAACGTGCCTGAAGTTATTGGCCATTTACCTCCCGAGGCAAGGTCTACCGAGCTGGAACTGTGGCTTTCACAGGATAAAGTTGACCCACGAGAGTCTACCTTAGGCCTAAGTTGGCATTGTGAATCTGACCGCCTTGGTTTCAAGCACAGACCAGTCCCCTATAATGCTTTGACAAAGCGGAGTATATATCGCGTGTTAGCGAGTCAGTATGACCCCCTTGGGGTCATTCTTCCTTATACGACTCGAGCAAAAGTAATTGTGCAACAGCTCTGGGCCACCCACCGAGACTGGGATGACCCACAACTCCCTTGTGAGCTTCGGCAAGCCTGGATAACCTGGGAAGAAGAACTCCAATATTTACCCCAGGTAACACTCCCTAGGTGTTATAATCCTACCTACATGGATCATCCAGAAGTACGACGGGAGATTCATGTCTTCAGTGATGCCTCGGAGAAGGCATACGGGGCAGTCGCCTACCTGCGTTCAGAAGCAGCTTCAGGGGAAGTCTACCTAGCATTTTTACTAGCCCGATCTCGGGTGGCTCCACGGAAACTACAGTCAATACCCAGACTTGAGCTCTGTGCCGCTTTGACAGGAGCCCAGCTTGCACGGTTGCTTATCAATGAGCTCACCTTGAAGGTAGACAGACTCCACCATTGTCCTTCACTGGCTCCACTCTGAGTCCTGCCGATACAAGGTCTTCGTAGGCACTCGCATATCCGAGATTCAGGAGCTGACTGGCCCATTGAATCCGAAAGAAACCCTGCTGATGATCTCACTCGGGGTAAAACCCTAAAATCCCTGGCTAGCCCTAACAGATGGATTCAAGGTCCCGAGTTTCTCACGAAACCTCTTAATGAGTGGCCTTCGCACCCTAACCCACAACTTCCTGACTTTGAGGATATCACTGAGATTAAAGGCGGAACCTTCAGTGGAATAACCATAGCCACAACTAAGGATGGAGGGGAGTACAGCAGTTGGAAAGACTATATGGAGGCAGTGGCGCAGGAGAAGCATGGGGCGGCCTCCCAGGATGGTCCTCCCCCGGCCAGCGCCTACATTGAAGCAGAGGTTATTATTATGAGGAAAGCCCAGATGGATAGTTTCCCAGAAGATTACCAGCTATTAAAGACCGGCAAGCCAGTTCACTCCAACAGTCGGTCACTTTGCCTCTCTCCGGAGTTTGACACGGGGAACCAACTCATCCGCGTTGGAGGACGATTAAGGCGAGTTGAAACCTTGGACCAAGCCACATTGCATCCTATCGTACTCGATTCCAATCATCTGAGTACCAAGCTACTCATTAAGGAGTATGATGCTCGGCTTCACCACCCAGGACCCGAGCGGGTGTTTGCTGAGCTCCGCAGGAAAGTGTGGATACTGAGAGGTCGGGAAGCTGTTAGAAAGCACCAGCGTACTTGTTTTGAGTGTTGTAAGTGGCGATCAAATCCTGCAACCCAACAGATGGCTGATTTACCCCCTCCGAGACTCCGACTATTCAAGCCAGCCTTTTATTTATCAGGAATGGACTGTTTTGGGCCATTATTGGTCAAAATAGGTCGCTGAGTAGAGAAGAGATGGGGTCTCTTGTTCAAGTGCCTTACCACAAGGGCGGTGCACATCGAAGTACTAACTTCCATGGACAGTGATGCCTTCTTGATGGCATTGAGGAGGTTCATTAGTCGTCGTGGTCAGCCTGCAGAATTATATTCTGATCAAGGCACTAACTTTAGAGGTGGGGATACTGAACTTCGAGACGCCTTCAACCAGCTCAGCTCGGATCTGCAAAACATACTCGCCGTGCAACAACTACGCTTCCATTTCAATCCACCGGCTGCCCCACACTTTGGAGGTGTGTGGGAGAGGGAAATACGTTCGATAAAGACTGCCCTTCGTTCTGCTCTAGGCTCAGAAACGGTAACTGAGGAGGTACTTCAGACGGTTTTGATCGAGATTGAAGCTATCCTTAATTCCAAGCCGCTGGGGTATTTTCTGCCGATCTAGCCGATCCGGATCCCATTACCCCCAGCTGCCTTCTGATGGGGCGGCCCGACGGTTCCTTACCCCAGGTGGTGTACCCACAGACTGAACTACTCACCAAGCGGTGATGGAGACACTCCCAGGTACTAGCTGACAGATTTTGGACATCGTTCATAAGGCATTACCTTCCTAGCATGCAGATGAGAGGAAAGTGGCAACGGCCATCACCTGATATTGAGCCTGGTATCGTGGCCATGTTGGTTTACTCTCACTTGCCTCGATCCCTGTGGCAGATTGGCAGAGTAACAAAGGTATTTCCTGGTCCAGATAATCGTGTAAGAACAGCGGAGATACAGATAAAGGACAAAACGTACACTCGACCCATAGCGCGTCTGATTGCACTCCCTGAAATCCGGGATGATGAGCCTTCTGAAAGTGCAGTTGCCATGAAACCCTGAGTTAGTTTTCAACGGTGCAAATTTACAGATAAATTTGGGGGCGGCAATGTTGAGGAGGCGGGCTTAACGCACCTGTCAGTCATCGTGCGGAGTCTGAGGAAGGAGATAAAAGAAAGACGTGGCTACGATCCAGGAAAATTATCCTCACCTTTTATGGGTTTCTGTGCATCTTTGAATGATTAAACACACACATCGTGAAACCCGTACAAGACCTAAATAAACCCCCTTTTGAACCTGACCAGTGATTACCTCTTGTGTTCTGACCAACATACCAAAAGGAAGGCTAGAGACTTTAAAATATCCTTAGAACTACAATCCTTACCGCCTTACTATTCAATAGTTCGGCCAGTGAGAGCGAAGGTCCTTGCCATTGACAATTGCCACGTCCTGTTACTAAGAAGGATTGATGCGCTTCCTCGGTATGATAGGGTATTACAGGAACTTTTGCTGTAATTTTTCATCTGTCGTTGCCCCACTAACTAACCTGTTAAAGGGTTCAGTTAAATTAAATTGGACTGCGGATTGCCAGGCATTTGAAAACGCTAAGTCTCTCCTGAGTTCTGCACCTGTCCTGGCTGCTCCTAGGTTGGAGGAGTCCTTCCAGCTGCAAGTAGATGCCAGCCAGGTAGGGGCAGGTGCCGTCCTACTTCAAAAGGATGAGAATGAAATAGACCAGTTTCTTATTTTTCTCAGAAATTAATCGTCACCAATTTAACTATTCAACCATCGAAAAGGAGGCCCTGGCCCTTACTTGGGCACTCCAACATTTTGAGGTTTATGTTGGTGGTGGGTTACACCCTGTGGTGGTCTTCTCTGACCATAATCCTCTTACTTTCCTCTCTTCTCTTCAAAATACTAACCAGCGCCTCATGCGCTGGGCTCTTTTTCTACAGCCATATAACCTGTCTATTAGACACATCAAGGGGTCCGACAATGTCATGGCCGATGCCTTGTCGCAGGCTCTTGATGACTGTTAAGGGGTATCTATTCTCTTCTCCAATCTCTGGTTCTTTTCTCTTGTCTCCTGTCTTTCCATTTTTAAATTGCTATCCAGGTGCCAGGATCTGCTGGGTGGGAAGGAAAGGGGGGCGGGAGAATAGTTGGGTTTGGGGGGGGGTAAGTAGGTCATTTTTGTGGGTGCTGTTGTATTGAGGGTGATGAGAGTTTGGTCTAGTCTAACTTTAGTCTTTCGGAGTAATTGGGAAAAAAGGGTAATGAGTTTAGTCAGTGATTTTAATTGGGTTTTTTTTGTATTGATTATGGGAAATGGTGTAATGAGTAGCATGTAGTTTTACAGAGTCCCATATGGGTCTCTGTCTTGTGGGGGGAGTGTTGTCACGCCCGGCTTTGCCGTGCTGGGTGTGCTCACTCCACCATTCAACAGAAAATGTTTGGGCCGACTCTCTCTCCTCCCAAGCTGAAGGGAGAGCTGTCTGTTTCCAGTCCATCTGATAGCAGCTGATTGGCGGAACTGTTTAAAAACCTCTCCTGCCAGTTGCTCGGGGCTCCGGTTGCTCTGGCCTCCGGTTGCTCTGGCTGCGCTTCTTCTGCTTTGCTCTGGCTGTCAGGCTGGCGGTAACACCATCCTACTCTTTTTTTTTTTTTTTCGTTTGTGCATTACACATAGTCTATACATTTTACTGATCTGCACTACACTTTTGATTCGTTTTCTTGTGCTTCTCATTTACTGACTTTTATACATGTAATGATTTAAATTATGATTCCATCATATAATTTAATGTTTAATAAATTACTTTTGGTGGAACTTTACAAATGGTGTGGTCTCCCTTATGTCATTGCTACTGTGAGCTAACACATCAGACGGGTGCTCCAGAGACTGCTCGAGAATGGGCTTTTTGTCAAGGCGGAGAAGTACGCATTCCATGCACAATCTGTTCCGTTTCTGGGATACATCGTCTCTTCCCAAGGAGTGTGCATGGATCCCGACAAGGTTAAGGCTGTGGTAGATTGGCCCACCCCAGACACCCGTAAGGCCCTCCAGAGGTTTGTGGGTTTGCCAATTTCTATCGGCGCTTAGTTCGCAATTTCAGCCAACTAACCGAATCCTCTGACCGCCTTAACCTCCCCCAAGAGTACGCTCAGGTGGCACGATGCAGCCGAGGCTGCATTCGCCAACCTCGAGCCGCTTTGTTTCGTCTCCCATTCTTATAGCCCCTCATCCCAAATGTCAGTTTGTGGTTGAGGTTGACGCATCAGAGGTGGGGGTAGATGCGGTTCTTTCCCAGCGCTCTTCCTCTAACGACAAGATGCACCCTTGCGTGATTTTTTTTTTCTCATTGTTTATCCCCGTCGTCACTGGTTAGAGGGTTCAGGGGGTACCCGGTATAGTCTGCACTGATCATAAGAATCTTGACTATATTAGATCCGCTGAACGACTGAACTCCAGGCAGGCCCGGTGGGCAATTTTTTTTGGTCGTTTTGATTTCTCTCTGTCCTACCGTCCGGGTTCCAAAAACACCAAACCCGACGCACTGTCTCGAATTTTTTATTTTTCCGTCTGCCTGTCCACTCCCGAGTGTATTTTACCGGAGAGACTCGTCATCTCCACACTCACATGGGAGGTCGAGTCGATGGTTCGCAATGCCTTAAATGGAGTAACGGACGTTGTCCACCGAGCCGATTATTTGTGGATCTCGGTCAGATTGAAAATCGCTCCAGGCGCTCTCATAGACTTACATTCTTTTTATCAAATTTTGGACCCTACAATGCATTTCTATGGGCTTAGGGAGGGCTCCAACATGATTTTCTCTTACGCACTGATGCGTGCTCTGACGACACGCACAGCGCCCGAAAGCGTAGTGAGACAGCAAGATCGACAACAGCAACTCCATTATTTAATTGAGGAAATTACCGTTCAAAATTTTGATACAAGTGATGAGTGAGTGTGTTACTAAATGGTGAGTGTGTTATGTTGTACTCTCCAAATGTTGAATTGTAAATAGTTGTATTGATTGCATATTGCCAGCCAAATATATACTGAAAATGTTCTGGAAAGATTTGATTAATTTGATGATAGTATAATATGTTTGATTTGATTATCGTTATGGCATCCATGATGGCTATAAATTGTAGACCGTGCTAACAGTGATTTAACTAGTAGATGACAATGTATCTGTTGATGGCCACGGTGGAAGTGTGTTTTATTGTGGAACCAAATTTATTGTATTTGAGACATTTTAAATTGATATAGCTTTACAAATATACTGTACATTATGTATAATTCATGTCTGTGTTGCCATCTAGTTGTTGAACAGGAAAACCAAATTAAACAATGCAATGTAACACTGTCAAGGCAGCTATCTGACTATTTATTATTATTTGACCCATTGAACGGGTCATCTTAACCATAATCACAAAAGTTTCCCCCCTGAGAAATTTGTCAGGAGCTGCCACTGGGAAGGAAGCTATGGTTAAGGCTGTCCCCCAAAAAACGAATTATTCATTTAATACTTAGCTGTGTTTGGAAAGTGTATGAAGGAATTCTTAGCGATGCCATTCTGGAAAATGTAGCTAATAAAATGTAACCATCACTTCATGGCGAATAGATCAACTGACACTGGTCTGAATCATATTTTACAACATTGGCACGATGCACTCAATTGCAACCCTAAAGTGGATATTCATGCTGTCTTTGATCAATTGTATCAAAAGCTTGAGTAAAATCAACACTGTCAACTGCTTCATGCTTTAGCCGACATGAATGTTAGACGAGCACATTGGCTTAGGAAGTGGGGTTCCATTGTGTCCAATTCCTTTTTAATTCCTGCTGGTCTTCCGCAGAGTGGACTTTTATCCCATCTGCTTTTGTCATCTGCATTAACATCTTAGATTCACATTTGCCTTCTTCGGTAATCACAGTGAAATATGCCGATGATTTAACAATCACTGAGCTCTTAATGGGATCTTTACATGGAATAACACAGAAGGCATTGGATTCAGTGGCGGAATGGGGGCAAGAATTTACTAGAAATGAACGGGGCTAAGACAGTGGACATGATCATAAGTGCCAGGAAATGTAATAACATTCCCTGCCCTTCCCGAACTGTCATTTCAGGACAGGCAATTAGTTGGGTCTACATTTTTAAGCTACTTTGAATTAAAATGTCTTCTAATTTGTCATGGGATGCCCACAACAAGTACATGATTATGAAAGCTTCTTTGTGATGTTCTATCACAAATTTATTTGACTTTTATTCGACTAGTTCTTGAAAATGCTAGCCCAGCCTAGGGTGGACTACCCAAAGGATTCTCTGATGAAGTAGAGAGGATCCAAACACAATGTTGCCAGATAATAGGTCTCTCAACTGCCACATTTCCATTACTGAGTGAGAGGCGTGATGAGGCTACAACACGTACTTTTACCAAATTACTTAAGGACAATTCATCACCACTGCATTGTTTCCTGACTGTGGGTCCAACACCTGCTTTCTACTAATAGAGTATTTATGCCCATGAGTAAAACAAAAAAGCATGAACTGTCCTTTATTCCTCGTGCTCTTAAATTGTTTTCAAGAGAGCACTTTGACCAATGCGCATTCGGTTTGTACGGTTGGGCAAAAAAGTGCATGACTTCCTCAATAACGAAATCATCAGGGATTTTGTGAAGATCACTTTTATCAACTGACCAAGGTGTTAGGGTCCATGTGCAGTTTAAGATCCATCCATCCATCCATTCCGCTTATTTAAGCAGGGACGCCCAGACTTCCCTCTCCCTAGACACTTCCTCCAGCTCTTCCGGGGGGACACCGAGGCGTTCCCAGGCCAGCCAGGAGACATAGTCCCTCCAGCGTGTCCTAGGTCTTCCCCGGGGTCTCCTCCCGGTGGGAAATGCCCGGAACACCTTCCCGGGAACAGGGGGCATTAAGATGCCCGAGCCACCTCAGCTGGCCCCTCTCGATGTGGAGGAGCAGCGGATCTACTCTGAAGTAACCGAGCTTCTCACCCTATCTCTAAGGGATCGCCCAGCCACCCTAAGCTCATTTCTGTATCATCTTGTCCTTTCGGTCATGAAGCTCATGACCATAGGTGAGAGTAGGAACGTAGATTGACTGGTAAATCGAGAGCTTCGCCTTGCGGCTCAGCTCCTTCTTCACCACGACAGACCGGTACAGCGACCGCATTACTGCAGAAGCTGCACCGATCCGTCTGTCAATCTCCCGTTCCATCCTTCCCTCACTCGTGAACAAGACCCCCAGATACTTGAACTCCTCCACTTGAGGAAGGAACTCTCCACCTACCTGAAGTTTAAGATAATCATTCCAAATTGTCAGGCAGAAAGACAAAGTAATTACAATAACAGTGAACTTAATACAAAAAGACAGCCCAACCAGGCAAACAGAATGAAGGTTTATCCAAAAATCTAATATTGCTGTGAAACAGACAATGGTCATAACAAGGATCAATAACAATAGCAAAGTATGTTTGGCATGGTGGAGTTTAAATATGGTGCATACTGTACATGAAGTACAAAATTAACTGTCTATGGGTAATCCCCAGGAGAGGGTTCCCTCTGGCAGTCGGGTAAAAGGGTGAGCTCCCCAATCATTACATTTACCCAAATCAGTTAAATCATTAACATAAGCTTACCGTTGTTAATTGGGGTAATATAATGGGGCTGTTTTCAACACCGATAGGTTGTGCTTGCTTTATGTTCATTTTTCATTTGCAGCAAATTTGGTTTGTTCTGTATGAAAATCTATAGCCCTCATTTATGACTGCTGCAATGACACAGCAACGTACCAATAGAGTTGCATCTGTTTTTCAGGACACAAAAGATTGTGGCTGTGAAGATTCTGAAGAACGAAGATAATAACACTGCAGTGAAGGAGGAGATGTTGCGAGAGGCAAGTGTCATGCAGCAGCTGGATAATCCCTACATCGTACGCATGATTGGCATCTGCGAAGCTGAAAACCTCATGCTTGTCATGGAGCTTGCTGAGCTGGGCCCACTGCACAAGTTCTTACAGAAAAACAAGTGAGTCACAGTGACATTAACATTATGAATAAAGTAAAATTTTACAATTACAAATTACATTTACAATAATGCACAGCTTCCTGTACATGAACACTTAAAGGCGGGATGTCCGATTTCCGAATTACGCTTGTTTAGACAAAGTCGGCCGAGTACAAAAACTACCTTGTAGCCAATCAGCAGTAAGGTGCACAGTGCACAGAATGGACATTAGTTGAGCCGAGCGCTGATGAAAGCGAAAGATGGGTGTAGGGGTGTGTCTGTTTTGGTGATTTGAACATCAACAACGGCTATGAAAACGGACATCCCGCCTTTAAAGGGTAATAAAGGTAATAACATTTAAGGGCACAGTTTACATTTACATTTACATTTAGACATTTAGCAGACGCTTTTATCCAAAGCGACCAAAGAGTGTAGGAGCAATAAGCGATATGGAGTGAAGTGCCAATACAAAGTTACTGGTTTCAACAAAAGCTAGACCACTACCAGTTGGAAGTAGGCCGGTGCAGATCCAGTGATAGTCCTGTAGGCAAGCATTAGTGACTTGAATCTGTTTGTTATTTTTTAAGGAAAATTCATTAAGTTCCATAATTTAACTTAATTATGCAGTGCAACGTAAAAAATTAATTGAATTGAAGTGTTTTTGGCTGCTATTAATCTGGTTTATAATAACTACTGTAGAGACAGCTGTTAAGTAGCATTCCTATGAATTTTAATTGCACTTTAAAACCTAAACGCATCTTGGTCGGTTTTTGTAACAAAAATATTTGGATTTTAACAATTATAAACTAAAATCCATGGTTCCAGCAACTCAATCCGAGTTGTTTGGAAAGCAACATGACCTCCGACTCGACGTATGACGCAAGCCACATGTGATAGACTAAGGCAGGGCCCTTTTCTTTGAGGGCCAGACTCCAAAAGTATAAATAGGATGCAGTTACTTATAGGTCATATATTAAAACATGCACACAAATATTGCATCCAGTATTTGTGCCTTTTCATGATATTTAATTAAAAGGGAAATTGGCTTTGTAATTGTATTTGAAATTCCTTAATGCGTTATTTTACCCCAAAATTACATGCTGTTAATTTATTCACCCCCAGTCCCCCTGTACATCCTAGATGTGGGTGGTATTGTTTATTTATTTATGAAGATATTTGTTTGAAGTCAAATCAAAAAAAGTAAAAACGCTAATACATTCAGCACAAAAGTAACCCTGCATTTTTGGTGACATTAAACTGGCATCTTATAAAGCGAATCTATTGGTCTGTGCAAGAAACGGAATGCTATTATCGCATCTTCGGGTAAATTCCAATCGCATTCATATGGCTCACACACTTTGAAGTGCAAGTTCTGGAGGGAGATGAACAGCTGTTTTTCGTTAATATAGTTTTAAATCATACAAAATGAATGTAGTATTAAAAACAACACATTTTTCCCAAATCGGAGACAATCGTTCACATGCTGTACCCTGCCTGGAGTTACTTTTAAGGGCACAAGACATGTTTTGGACACGACCTATCGCGTGTGCAAACTGACTGCCTGTGGCTGTGGATTGCAGATTATAACGTTGTTAATAACATTCAGTTTCTTGGGCAGACCGATCAAATCGCTTTATCAGATGTCAGTATATTGTTGTGAGCTGCGGGAATTACTTTTGTATTGAATGCAGCAGCTTTTTGGACTTTCATGGCATCTTAGGAAGTGCATTTCTTAAAGCACACGGTTCTAAAAGTCTCTCCACTTATTTTAAATGTCAAGGGGAGCCAGATAAAGATTTATAATACAACAAATGTATTATATTTGGTTATAGTAATAATAACAATAATTTAGTTAAATCTTTAACGGATTACAGTTACCAACTGTAACAGTTTTCCTAAATAAACATTACATGTAATCAGTTACTCCCCAACCCTGTTATTAGCTATACTACACTATGACATCAAAGCAGCAGACTGGGAAAATTGCCCGTATTGCACTTTAAAGAACCGTCCAAAAATATTAACATGAAACATATGAACTAGAATAGAACATATTGCCTATAAAAAAATGTATTTTGTCATAATATAACTACTTTTAATGTCCATCAATAAAGAAAGATGCTTGACCCTGTTATTATGTGGTCAACATCTACTAGCAAAGTGTTACTGGTAAATCATTTTTGTGATAAGTCCACAGTATTCCACAGGTATTTATGAAAGTGTTTGTTCACTGAATGTATTATCTGTTTTAAGAAAATGACAAAAACAATCGTAATAAATTGTTTATAAAACTGAATTAAGTAATAAAAAGCTTTTGTTTTTTATTTACATGTAAGACACATCTCTGGGAAGAACATTACTGAACTGGTTCATCAGGTTTCTATGGGTATGAAGTATCTGGAAGAGCACAACTTTGTTCACAGAGATCTGGCAGCCAGGAATGTGCTTTTAGTTACTCAGCACTATGCCAAGATCAGTGACTTTGGACTCTCTAAAGCCCTGACAGAAGATGAGAACTATTACAAGGTATTATATCTCAGTCAGCTGATGCTATAAGTAAACAGGTTTTTTAATAGTCGATGGTTCATATAATGGCAATTTGTGTAATTAAAGCAACACTATAGAACATTTTGCTTACGGGTTCCCCCATGTGGTAGATAAGCGCAATTGTCTGTCACTAGTGTCGTAAATACTATCGCTGTATAAGCTTCCCCGTGGGCAGTGTAATACACATGAATTTGTTGACTACGCTGATGGAACCGGTGAATGCAAAAACGTCTTTTTTAAAACTCTTCCGTAGACAGGGGATGGGCTGTGTGTACTGACCCAATCACAGAACTTAAAGAGTGTGGTTGTAGCCGCTATGATGAGGCTGCTCAGGTATTACTGGCAGCAGAATTTGTCTGGTTAAAAGTTGTTCTACCACTGAAATAATTTAAGATACATTTTTTTAAGGTCGAAAAACTATAGTGTTGCTTTAAAAAATGATGTGAAAGAAAACATTCACAAACCTTTTAAATTCACAAAAACATTTGAATTTAAATGTACACTTATTTTCAAAAATGTACTTAGCTTACTTCAAAACATTTGAAAACTGATTTCTTTTTAATACACTGACAGATTTTTTTTACAAAAGCTGTCACTGGGTCCTTTTTAAAACTTTTATGTACTGCTATATGCTGTATGGTACCAATATTTACCTTTTAATAACTAATATGTACAATGACAGTTTTGACCCTTGTTTCTGACAGTTTTTTGTTAATTATCCTATATTAATCATATATTAATAAATATTACTCTTATAAAAGTCTTTATTTCAGTACCCTAGAATCAGTGCTTAGCATAATCTGAATGTTTTTGTTCTCTTCTTTTGTAGGCCAAAAGTCATGGTAAATGGCCATTGAAATGGTATGCCCCTGAGTGCATGAATTACTTAAAGTTCTCCTCTAAGAGTGACGTGTGGAGCTTTGGAGTCCTGATGTGGGAGGCTTATTCATTTGGACAAAAACCATACAAGGTGTAAAAACTGTCAAAATAATCAAGTAACCTTTTACAACCAACAGTTAAAAAGTTCAAGGACTATTATACTATAGCAAAGCTAAGGCAACTATACATTGATAAATTGGGCCGGGAAAAGATGGTACAGTACATCAAATGTTTAATCATTTCTGCCAATAATGTATTAATATAATGAAATTAATGTTATTAACAAATCATTTGCAGGTTTATGATGGGGACATTTAATTTGCTGCTGTACAGTCATCTAGCCTATAAATCAAATGTAAAAGATCAGTTTAATCTTGGGTTACACTTTATTTTACAGTGCCCGTGTTACAGTATTTAAAAAAAACTACATGTACTTTATATAGGGTTAGTATTAGGATTAGGGTTTGGTTTAGGGTTAGGGTTAGCCACATGTAATTGTGCATAATTTATAGTAAATACTATAGTAAATACATGTAACATGTGTAACAAGGGCACCGTAAAAAAAAAGTGTTACCTAATGTTGTATTAAAGTTAGATCCTAATGCACATAGACAAGCAAGATTTGGATCTAAGATTTTTGATGTAATGAAAAATATACAAGAACTGGGTACATCATGCAATACTCATCCATGGCTCCCAGAATGCATTGTGTCATGAATCATGTGACCATTGTTGCTGATTCTTAATGTCTGTGAGTAAATCTCGCAGGATTTCAACGTGCTTTGTGTACAATTTAATCTATTTTTGCTGTATTTCCTCCAAGAATCACAATAATAAGTCTAAATTAATAACACATTACTCTTATAAAAGTCAATCATGAGGTCAGTGTATTAATCCAGACATGATGATTATGCCCTTATTATCGGCAGTCAACAGATCTAATTATGTTTTCTACTGCTTTTTATGCCATAACAAACTTAATTAAAGTTGCAAGCAGCGATGTTCGAGCCCTCACGCAAGTGGCACCGCAACCCTGTGCCACCGCTACCCGAATGCGTAAGGAAAACAGTAAATGGTAGGCGATAAAATTTATGCAGGCGAATTATAAAAGGATTTGATATTTATTTATACGTGCCACATTCGCTGTTGCCAGCTGGTGGCGCTATGACTACAAGTCAAACTGGCATGTATTCAGGCCAGGACTATTATCAAACGTGTGAAGTCTGAGGCTAGTCGGATATTGTGTGCCTGAGTTACTATAGCTTCCTGTTTCATGGCGAAACATTAAACTTTGTCAGGCCACCACGGAAACGCCCCTCAACGCTCCCTCAGGATCTTGCAATGTATCGTCACAAAGGTCTGAAGATCATACTGGCTATATTGGCCAAATATGATGCTGACCTTTTTGAATCTCTATGAGCAGTTAATCACAGTTTAAAACATGCCACTTCCTGTTTCCTGCAGGTGTCGCTATAACTTTATCTGAATATTACAATGTAGATGTCTTCAGGCCAGGACTTTATTCAAATGTGTGAAGTCTAGCTGAAGTCTGGGACCTGTTGGCTTTTGTATGCCTGAGTTACAACAGCTTCCTGTTCATGGCGAAAAGCCAAATTTGGCAGGCCGCCAGGGTCATGTTCCCCCACAAAAAGTCAGGATCTTCGCAATTTAGCTTTGCAAAGGCCTTAAAATGAGAATGACATGAATATCATGTTGATCGGATTAAAACTCTAGAAGGAGTTTGTTAAAGTACGACGCTTGGAAATTGAAACAAATTACCAAATTGCATAGGAAATTAAAAATAACGGACTTCCTGTTGGGTTTAGAGATATGCTCCAAGATACTTCTTTTAATGATTCGGGCTGTTCCATGAGCCTAAACATTTTGGTTTATATACGTTTTGCGTAGCGGTCTGTGCAGTTCTTGGTGGCGCTTTCGAGACATTTTGCCACGCCTAATTTTAAAACCACTATCAGACGTAAATTTTTGCCAGGTCTTATGTGTACGCAAATTATTGTGACTTTTCGAGCATGTTTAGGCCCTCAAATTATCGATCAAAGTGGCAGAAGAAGAAAAATCAACACAGAAACAATGAGCTCTGCACTGCAGAGCAAGCCGGTGGCTTGCTCTTTCGTGCTTGGGCCCTAACTAGAGCAGACAGAAAGCAAAACTAACACAAATAGTCAAACTGCCCAACTAAACCAAACCCTGACTACCATAAATATGACATCAAACCAAACAATTCTTTTCAATAAAACATCAGAAAGAAAAAAATATCTGTAACATGCGTTTGTGGAGTTGTTTAATTCTCCTCAGGTGACAGATTTAATGGTTTATTTTATTTTCAGCTGATTTCATCAAAGGCTGTGGCTGAAGTCAGCTGTAGTTCTTGTGTTTCATTTATTTATATTATTGTTTCTCTGTCCATCAGTGTTTCTGCTTGTTATCACTTAATTATATCCTTAACTTTAAGATTCACCACCCTGTAATGTTCCCATTTATGAAATGCAAAACTAAACTCTTGATCATCTTTCCTGGCATGACCATTTAAAACTGTGATAACACTGTAATTACTTAATGTAATGGTTTGTGTGTGCATGTAGGGAATGAAAGGAAATGAGGTCATTCAAATGATTGAGATTGGTGAGAGGATGGCTTCCCCACCCGACTGCCCAGCTGAGATGTACAACCTTATGAATAAATGCTGGACATACAAGTAAGTGAACATAAGCACTTTATTATATAGCAGAGCATTCATAAACAAAAGTATTTTATTACCATTAATCTAGCTGCAAGCTGCCTGAAAGAACCTTTGAGAGGACCTGAGAGATTTGGCTCTTTTTAAAGTTTAACACACAATTTTATTTGTTGCAGATGATTCTCTTATTCTCTTTGTGTCTTGTTCAAACCAGAATCAAGCCATGCACTAATAATAAAATAAATATAGTTTGGTACAGTCATCAATGTCAATCAGTTTTGCTAATGATAAATTGTTCACTTTTTCTATAGGGCAGAGGAGAGACCTGGATTTTCTGTGGTTGAACCCAGGTTGCGACATTACTATTATGACATATCCCAATGATGACTAAGACTAGAGCATGTGCGAACATTCTGCTATATGATATAATTTAGGGTGGTATAAGCAAATGTTTCATTTTTTAATTTTTATTATACTAATTATAAGTTGATAAACTCCCTCACTAGTATTTATGTACGAATTCCAGTTAAATAATTTAAAGCATCTGATGTTTTTTCCTTTTAATAATTTTGAACACGGCTAATGTAATGCTAAGTTCTATTTGTTTTTCATTATTAATTGAACATAAATTGCGTGATATGCAGTAAGAAAAGCAAAAATGAATGGTTGAATATTGCTTATAAAGGTGAGGTTTAAAATGTAACAAATCACAGCCAATCAGATCCACCTGTTGATTAGATGTCTCTACTTGCATGCTCATTTAGTACTGCACATAAGTATTTACTGTGTGACCAATAGACAAGCTGTATACGAAACATGACATCTGTTGAAATATCATTGTTTTCTAGGAGTGAATGCCAAAGAGGCCTATATTATTTGCCATGTAATGTCTTATCTAAATTCCACTTGCATAATATTAAACCAAATTTTATCAGATACGTTTTGTTTATTAATGTTTTGTGTTCCAGTTAGTTTACTGACTGCATGTCCTCATACCACACTCTAAAAAAATAAATAAAACTGTATATAAATTAAGGAATTATCTGTATTCGGTTTTTACAAGTGTTTTTCTGTATTTTTAAAAACGCGTTGCATTCTGGGAGGAACCCCGTTAACCGCCAAAGGTGAAGAGAGGCAGCAAGCCCTTTAAGAAGGAAAGCAAGCAGCAACCTTCCGGTCTATGGGTGCTTCTCAATATGCCTTCTCATTTCCTCGCTCCTCCGTCCTCCATCCTATGACCCGGAAACCAATCGAGCACAGCCATCTTTAAGGATATCTCAATTCTGTAATTGCACCAGGAGGAGAGAGGAGGCTTTCTGAGGAGTCATGAGCGAGGATACACATGTGTTTCCTTTGCGGAAGTGTTTTATCCACTAAACCTGATTCGCAAATTATTCTCCTCCCCCTGCACATCTTTATATAATATCATATTCAAACATGCATAAATGTGATAATTACGCTTTTTTTGTAAATGTATACCTATTTCAGACACTATAGTTAATATTCATAAAGTTAATATATTAACATATATATTTGTTAAACATTATATACATTTCTGCTGATTTTTAAGCATGGTTTATCTTATTTTATTGTAGTGGGGATTATGAAATCTACCTAAAGTATGTGTTTAACCAAATTTTTTATATTTCAATGTGCAATGTGTACAGTCATCATTAATTGACGTCGCTTTGAAGTGACGCTAAAGGGAGCGAGGATATGCCATTTCACTTCTTTCCTCGTGTCTTAGCTCCACCTCTTAAGGATGCGAGAGAAGGAAGCAAGGAAAAGACGCAAGGACGGAGGAATCGAAGCAAGTGAAATGATATATCCTCGCTCTTTAGTCACTTCAAAGCGTCGTGAACTAATGATGACTCTACACCGCTGGATTTAGCTTGAACATCGGGATTCTTGAACATAAGATATAATTATTTATATTGTAACCATTTCAACCTCCACAAAATACCAATGTTCTTATTTTTTTACCAGTTATTCTTAATGAATTATTGTTGTTGTGATTTCACATACATTGTGTTTTGTACATGTAAACAATAAAGATAATGATTATAATAATAATAATAATTATTAATAAACAGTGGCAAGAACACCAGTTTTACTAAAGCAAAATACAAAAAAAAGTTGGCAAAAGAATGGGTTATTTAACTATTTATTAATGCACAATACATAGCCTACTGTAAAAAAATGTATGCTTCTGCAAACATACATGGATAAATTGTTTACAACGCTACTTGTTAGCCTGGTGATTATTGTTAATTCCATTACATCATCATTGGACTTTAATAAGAGTCAGGTGTGTATTCTGTATATAAATCAATTTGCGTTACACATTTCCATCTACAATTACGATGAAAACGATAGTAGGTATATCCTGTGCCCTATCATTACACCACATTCTTCACCAAATTGCACAACATGAACAGCGTCGTTCGAGCAGATGGAAAGCACGATTCCGTCACTGTGTCCTACTCCTAGCTGAGGTATTGTTAAAAATACTATGTGCACATACTGTATGTTTTGGTGTAATATTTGAATTCAGATTCACAGCATTCTTTGTTGTTCTTAAATATAGGTTAAAAGAACAGCTACTCCGATTTATACTGAAATAAATGCCACCGTACCACTGCTAAAATTATACTTCAATGGTAGGCAGAACCTCAAGGTGGACTTTCGACTCAACCGGGACTCTATGGAAGCATTGATGAGGATGCTGCCACAAGATGAAGCACATGGATGGGGACATCTCATAACCACACTGATAACTGTGTACTGGCTAGTGTTGAAGATATTTTTGGCTAAAATATAGACGAATAATGTATATAATTGTTTACCATTATAAAGTCATTTTAAAAGTTTCTTATCTGGGAGGCCAAATGTTGGTTGACACAAAGGAACCAATATGTGGGCCGGGGGAGTAAAACACATCTGTTTTACATTATATTGGGGTCTCATATAACTCAGGTTGATACTGTGTGTGTGTGTGTGTTAAGCACACTATATAAGGGTTCTTCCAAGACCAGAGGGAGAGTGACATTGCAATCCTACTCCATTATTAAAGTGGCTTTTGTATCAAAACTCGAGACTCAAGAATAATTCTTCATAACACGCAAAGAAAATTCACAACATAATTGGCGAGCCAGCCAGGAGCCCTTGGAAAGAACAGTTTGGTGAACCGCAGCGGGTGACTTCTGGACGAGCAACACAACAAAATTTGGCCAAGGTAAGCAGTTTTTGCTTATATAGTTAGGTTGTGTTGTTTGCCAGATATTGCTCGTGGTGAGACACTCTAAGTTCTTCTAAATTCATCGAACTAAATTGATTAGAAAATATTTAGCAGTACCTGAGTAAAGGAGTTTTGATCTAAAGCCCTAAATGCATGCATTAATCTGTGTTTTCTGTTGGGATTGGTCTTGAGGAGAACAGTTTTCAGATTTTAATACTTATATAAGTGTACAATGCATATTAGATAATAGTATTAAAATAAAAGCGCTAATAAGTCCTATAGGTTAAAAAAGTCCTACACAGGCTGCCTTTTAAGACAGAGAGCAGACTGGTAGGTACTCATGATGCTGTGGGTAGTGCATTCATGAGGTAGGTGTTTTTTATTTTAAAAAAGTCCTATAAAACTGCTTTTTAAACAGAGCAGACTTGTAGGTACTCATGATGTTGGGGAAGTGAATTCATTGAGTATAGGCGTGATTATTTATTTTATGTTGCCTTGTTGATCCAATCGGAAACGAGTGAAAAATTTGTTTCAAGGGCTGCCTTCCGTTGATTCCAGAGTGAATTTCGGAGACAGAGAGCAGACTTGATAGTGTTTTTGTGTCAAGGGTTGCCTTCCGTTGATTCCAGAGTGAATTTCGGAGACAGAGAGCAAACTTGATGGTATGTTTGTGTCAAGGGTTGCCTTCCGTTGATTCCAGAGTGAATTTCGGAGACAGAGAGCAAACTTGATGGTATGTTTGTGTCAAGGGTTGCCTTCCGTTGATTCCAGAGGGAATTTCGGAGACAGAGAGCAAACTTGATGGTGTATTTAAATTGTGTTTGATGAGATCTGTGTGAGAAGCTGTGTATTGTCTGTGTGAGCATGACTGAAATGTGAATGTGGCCATAAGTCCCGGAGTGTAATTGTTATCACTTGATAAGAGTCAGTAAATCCTGTAAACAAAGGAATAAATATATACATACAATCCCTCTATAAAGGGAGAAAGATAAAGTATAAACACATAAATCCTTCGAAGAAATATAACCCTTTAACTAAAGGGATAAAGCATAATGTTAATCCTATAGAAAAGGAATATAGTATGAAAGTATGAACCCTGTAAAATAAAGGGACACGGATGTATGTATGCAGCATATGTTCCCAAAACAAATAAAGAAACGGGTATGAATGTTGAATAATAATTGCTTGAAGTCTTACCTGTATAGTTGTTGAAATACGAAAGTCTAACATTTTAATAAAGTTTATATCTATTGTTAATGTGAAAAACTTTATCTAAAGGATTGGTTGAATAATAATATGTAACATTGGCAAATAGGAAAAAGGTGGCAGATATTGCTGTATGGTATTGGATTATCAGAAGTTTTTTGCATCACTTTGAGAATCTGTGTGTAATTGAAAGCTTTGAAAAAAGGTATTATGGAGGAATTTTTGTACAGATGATAATATTTTGAGGGATAAAAGATTCAAGGTAAAAAGTTTGCCTATATTGAATAATTATGGCAGCAACGCCTGTGGAACTTGTGGGCCTGAAATATCCATTGTGCAAACAAATGATCAATGAACTTTCTAAAAAATGGCAGAAAAGAACAAAAAACATGTACACAAATTGGCCAACTGAGGGTTCGTTTGATTTATCGTTATTAGAAGAAATGGATACATTAATAAAAAATCATAAAATTAAAGGGGTTAGTAAAAAACATAAGAAAAGACAGGAAAAAAAGAGAAAAAGAACAAGTGTTGTCCTTGTTTAAGAAAGAAGGACAACTATTACTTAAACAGGCAAGAAAAATACTTGAGGAAGGAAACTCAAAGAAAGAGGATATCTGTGCCTCAGAAAGTGTCTGTGCATCCCCTCCTCCATATGTGACCTCTGAAGGTCAATTTCCATTAGTGAAGGGAAGGTTAGAGGTGACAGGTGACATGGAGGTTGAGGGAAACATAGAGGTAAGTGAAGAAAAACAGATGGAGCCAGAAGTAAGATCAAAAATCTGTTCAGATAGAAGCAGACAGCGAAGCCCGTATTTAGATTGTTACAAGCATGCAAAAGCAGCTCTAATACAGGTAAAAGCACAGTATGAACAAAACATACCAAGAGAAAAGAAAACAGCTGAGCAGACTGAAAGAGAAGACATGGAAAGTGATTTAGAAGCAAGGAAATTAGAGGAAGAGATTACTAGAAGGATTAACGAAGTTGATAGATTTGGGGAGGAGACGAATACATTAAGAAGAAGAAGAAGGGAATCAAGAGAAAGTAGAGTTGAGGAAGAAGAAATGGAGCCTTCATCTGATGACAGATTGTGGTCACGTGATAAAGATAATGGACGGCTTAGGCCGGTAGTCAAACAACTTCCGATTTTGATAAAAGGGAATCAGGGAGAATATATTCCATGGGCTTCACGGGATCTACAGGGGCTTGTCACTCGCCTCCCCGACATCAACGAGGGGGCGGGAAAGTGGATAACCATTTTTGAGAATGAGACAGCTGGCAATCTTTTAGCTGTGGGGGACCTTAAAGCCCTTCTTGCAAAAACTATTGGATTATCAAAGTTGGGAGAAATCCTAAGCATCTGGCTTAGATAGAGCTGTGGACTCACATTCCAGGGACGGAATTGTTTTTGACATGTATCGCCCCGCTGTGTGGCAAGCATTGCGTGTTGAATATCCCACCAGAGTGACAATCCAGTCAGTTACATTCAGAGACACTTAAAAAGATGGAAACAGGAGACTGAAGGGGATCCAGAAGGAGACCCTTTAATGGCTATATTATTCAGAAATTCTATTACTGAAGCCATGCCATCAGAGATAAGAAGCAAGTTGGAAGATGTAGTCGGATTAACTTCCAAATCCCACAGAGAATTTGTTGACATTGTGTCGCATATAATAGGAAAGTACAGAAGAAATGAACAAACCCTAAAAAATCAAGAGAAAGAACTACAACGTAAGCTTACTCACTTACAGCTTGAAGAACTGACAACTAAAAATAAGAAAAAGCTTCAGGCAGTTGTAAAACAGCAAGACTCTAACCAAATGGCTGTAATGACTTCTTTGAATGCTCCCTTACCAGCTATCCAAACAACGTTCCCTGCAGGAAACCTTCCAGACACCCACCAGAGCCCTGCACCCATCTTTAATGTTTTTACTCACAAGCAGGCACCGCTGGGAGAATGGCAGAGAAACCCACAGACAAGTGGACCGAGAGTGAGAGGAAATGGGACACCTGGAATGTGCTGGGGATGTGGTCAGCTCGGACATAACAAGCAGAAATGTCCATTCAATCCATGGCCTCAGGCCCTCAGGGGTGGAAGGGGGATGGGTTGGCAAGCACCTTTTAGGGGTCCTGTGAACCCTTGGGGAGGTACAAATCAGGAATACTAGCGATGCCCAGAGAATCCTATAGGGGAGTGTCAACTACCAATTTTAACATCTAATGCAAATCAAGAACCAATATTGCAAATTGAAATAGAAGGGAAAACGTCTTGGTTACGTATGTAACCTCAGTTCCCTGATGGAGGGAACGAGACGTTGTGTCGAGAACGACAGATGGGGTTCGCCCTTGAGAACCAATCAACTCTGACTACTATAGAAAAGGCCAATGAGATTTGGCGAATGAAATTTGCATGCCGGGCTCCGCCCCTGGATGTCCGGTATAAAAGGAAGCCGGCATGTAGCATTCATTTACCTCTTGTTCTGAAGAGCCTGAGAGCCTCTCACGACTGCAGCAGAATACGATACGTGTTTGTGGCATAAGGGACAACGTCTCGTTCCCTCCATCAGGGAACTGAGGTTACATACGTAACCAAGACGTTCCCTTTCTGTCGGTCTCTCGACGTTGTGTCGAGAACGACAGATGGGGTTACCTATGGAAAACGCCACAACGCTGTATCGCGTCACAACATCAGCGAAGCGACGGTAACAAGCCTGGGCGTGTCAGCTCGAAGCTTCGTGAAACTGTAACCTTCCAGTGTGGTGGTCGGGGGGTTCCAGAGCTTTCTTGGAAAAGATGGGTACATCCCTGACCGGTACCTTTTACGGACGGGGCCTTAGCTCTCTACAGGCGAGAGGCCGTCCGCTCGGGTTTACACCGGGTGAGCGCAACTCTTAATCAGAGAAGCGCTGCAGAGGCCACCTCCTACCCGTGGGAGGAAATGGTGGATATAGGTATGGTCTCGTCCTTGGAGGAGAAGCATGGAACGTGCGGACTGGGTAGTTTAACCGCGAGGTGGAGGTCCACCTGGGGAAGCTCATGGGTTACCATGTGTGGGAACCGTTGCCATGAGGGTATATGAGACGGAACAGCCCACGGGGGGGTGTTACTGCGTCCGATAGCACTAGGTCCGGTTAGAGCTATCTGTGATAGGTCATATGGTGTCCCGGCCTAAGGGGGAAGGCTGCTCTGCCCAGCCAACCCCAGGGGGTGCTTGCTTAATGATGGATGGAATGCCTGTTCTTAACCAGTGTCTGGGTACGAAGGAAGGTTGGTGAAGTTTCAGTTTCTTAGCCATGTGTTTGGGTAAGAAGAAAGGTAGATAGCACACTGACCCAACCTCTTGGAGGGTGGGAAGATGCTTTCGCAGGCATACGCCCCCCCGGATGCCAGTCCTACATGTCGCCACGCAGGACGTGGGCTGACACCGGGTTTACGCGAAGGTTGTTAACCCTTGCGAAGGTGTTTGGGCGTAGCCCAACCCGCAGCTCTACAGATGTCTGCTAGAGAGGCGCTTCTGGCCAGTGCCCAGGAGGTGGCTATACCCCGTGTGGAGTAAGCCCTCAGTGGGCATGGGAGATTCTGAGATCGGAATGCCGTCGTAACGGCATCCACGACCCAGTGCGCCAGCCTCTGCTTGGAGACAGCCTTCCCCTTCTCTGCTGTCCTCCAATACAGACAAGGAGCTGGTCAGAGCTACTGAAGCCCTGCGTGCGGTCCAGGACACAACACGGATGGGGTTGGGTCTTCCTCCCCGATGGGGAGCGCCTGCAAGTTCACCACTTGGTCCCGAAGGGGAGTAGTGGGAACTTTGGGCACGTATCCGGGCCTGGGTCTCAGGATAACGTGAGAGTTACCAGGGCCGAATTCAAGGCAATCCGGGACACAGAGAATGCTTGGAGGTCCCCTACCCTCTTGAAGGAAGCGAGCGCCAACAGGGGGGCTGTCTTACTCAGGTGAGGAAGATCGGAGCCTCTGGGGGCTCTTGGACCCAAGTTAGGGTCCCAAGAGGGTATGGAGCGGAGATGAGGCGGATGCCCTCTCGCGCCCCTTAGGAACCTGGTGACCAGGTCACGTTGCCCTAGAAACTTTCCATCAACTGAGTCGTGATGAGTGGCGATAGCGACTACATACACTTTCAGTGTGGAGGGGAGATGTTAGTCTCCAGTCTCGTAAAGGACAACACAATCCTGATCGAGCACCTCAGTGGGTCTTTCTCGTTGAGAGAGACACCAGGACGAAAAGAGGCGCCATCTAGAGGCGTGTAACCGCCTAGTAGATGGGGCCCTAGCCTGGGTGATGGTCTCTGCCGTAGAGGGGGAGTAGCCATCTCAGGATCTTCTCGTCCCGTCTAGAGACCAGACATGGGTGTTCCAGAGGTCTGATCTGGGATACCAGAACATGTCCTTCCCCTGAGAGAGCAGGTCCTCTGTCAGGGGAATGGTTCAGGGGGAGTTCGCTGTCCAGAGCATCAACTCTGAAGCCAAGTGTGGTTAGACCAGTGCGATGTAACCAATAACACTTGGTGCTCCTCTTCCCTGACCTTGCACAGTGTCTGTACAAGGAGGCTCCTGGGGGGGGAGGTGTGTTTCCGCCCGTCCCGCGGTCAGCTGTGCGCCAGGGCATCCGTGCCGAGGGGGGCCTCGGTCAGGGAGTACCAAAGCGGACAATGGGTGGTGTCGTGGGAGGCAAAGAGGTCTATCTGTGCCTGTCCGAACAGCACCCAAATGAGCTGGACCGGGGGTGGAGTCGCCACTCTCCGCAAGGCGTATACTGACGAGAGAGCGTGTCGGCTGTCTGGTTCAGTTCGCCCGGGATGTGTGTGGCCTGCAGGGAGCGGATCACCTGCTAACTCCACAGGAGGAGGCGTCGGGCAAGTCGTGTTAGCTGCCGTGAGCGTACGCCACCCTGGCGTGTACACTACGGCTGTCATGCTGTCCAGGTGGACCAGCACGTGCTGGCCCCGCACTAGAGGCCGTAGCCTTCTCAGCGCAAGCAGCAAAGCCCACAACTCTAGGCAATTGATATTTTAACAATTGGCTGCGCCGTCATGGTGACAGAGTTTAGTTCCATACCGAGAAAGAGGATGCTCTGCACTGGGGAGAGTTTGCTCTTTTCTCGGTTGACCTGAAATCCCAATCGATCTAGATGCCGGAGCATCAGGTCCCTCTGTGTACACAACAGATCTCGTGAGTGTGCCAAGATAAGCCAGTCGTCGAGATAGTTTAGTACCCGCACACCTTTTTCCCGAAGGGGAGAAAGGGCGGCTTCCACGATCTTCGTGAAGACCCGTGGAGTCAGGGACAGACCGAAAGGGAGGACTCTGTACTGATATGCCCGCCCCTCGAACGCGAACCGTAGGAACGGCCGGTGTCGAGGGGAATTGAGACATGAAAGTAAGCGTCCTTCAGGTCGATTGCCACAAACCAATCCTGACACCTGATAGATGTCAGGATGCGCCTCTGCGTGAGCATCCTGAACGGCAGCTTTGTGAAGGTGCTTTTCAGGGTACGCAGAACTATGGGGCGCAACCCACCATCTTTCCTGGGAACGATGAAGTGCGGGTCGTGACCCACTGAACATCTTGGTTTTGAGGGACGAACTCGATGCCTGTTTTGCCAGAAGGGTGGTGACCTCTACCCGAAGAACGGAGGCGTCCCTGCCTCTGACAGAGGGAGAGATGATGCCCCGAAACTTGGGAGAGTCTCTGGCGAACTGGATCGAGTAACCAAGACGGACCGCCCTCATTAGTCAGCGAGACAGTGTGGGCAGCTCTCGAGCTCCCAGGGACTGTGACAGGGTGACCAAGGGGACGGTCTGCTTCATCATTCCCATGGTGGGTGGTTCGTCGGCTGGCGGAGCTACCCTTCTGTCGCGGGGGGTCCCCAGAGGGAAGGTTGGCTCCGCCTTTTTTACCTGCCTGGCGGGACCGCTGCACGCACTGTCGGTTTGAGAGTGGTGGCAGCTGTTGTGTGTGTACGACCCAACGCCTCGCCAGGGCGTAAGGTCGGGTCGCCGGGCACAGTCCAATGGAGTGTGCGATCGGCTGCAAGTACACCTGGGGAGAACGGAAAAACTCTGCGAGTAAGTGGGCGCCAGGCCCTGAAAAGGGCCCGGCTTTGGTGACGAGGCAGGAGCCGTCCCGTACCGACCGATCAGAGCCGTGGCTGTGAAGGTCGGGCCCGATGTTGTTCTCCTTGGGGTTTTCCCGTCAGTGTCCCTTCTCGGGAGAAGGTTGCTGACGGGGTGGAGGTTTCCCCCTCGACCTCCGCTTCCGGGGTGCCGCCTGTGGGGGCACAGAAACCGGAGCCAATGTCGAAGGGGTCCTGGGTTGCCGGGAAGCAGACGTCACGCGGGATCTCGGAGGCCTAGGCGGCCGAGTCGCGGCGTGAAAAAATGTGGCTAAAAAATGTCTCTATCACCTCCGGAACCCAGGGGAAGGTCGCTGCAGGTAGGGACGATCCGCTGCTCTACGTCGTAGATCCGGCAATGTAGAAGAAGAAGAATTCATTGAATTCGTTCTGTTCGTAGTCATGAGCGAAGGCTCTGAAGAACAAAAGGTAAATGAATGCTACATGCAAATTTCATTCGCCAAATCTCATTCGCCTTTTCTATAGTAGTCAAAGTTGATTGGTTCTCAAGGGCGAACCCCATCTGTCGTTCTCGACACAACGTCGAGAGACCGACAGAAAGGGAACCATACCTATGATGATAGACACAGGAGCAGTTTATTCATGTTTAAAATCAAATTACGCCTCACACCTCCCCATGTCTGGAAAATTTGTAAAGACAGTAGGATTCTCGGGACAAATACAGTTAATTCCTATGACTGCTCCAGTTTGTTTGCAAACAAAAAACTAAAGTGTGACCATACCAGTCTTAATATCAGATCAGACTCCTATTAATCTGTTAGGAAGAGATGCATTGTGTAAATTGGGTGTAAATATTTGGTGTTCTTCAGATGGAGTATATGTAGATCAGAAGGGTACTCAAATGATGATATCAGAGCCGAAAGCTAATGTATACTGGATAGGACAAATAGAGGATGATGTGAGACAGACAATTAACAAATGGGGTAAATTCATAGAGGCACAGCTTCCTGACGCACAGATACCTAAATCAGGATTTCACTGCACAATGAAATATGACCCCTCGAGGGATGCAGACATAGAGAAGGGATGGCAGGAAGGAACTAAAGAACAAGAAATTGAAATTATCTCACAATACATCATAATAAGTAAACAGGGAGCAGCTTTAAAAATAATAGAAAATGAATTTACAAAGAAATGGTTCAATGTAAATGATTCGATTCCACATATATCTTTATATGTAGGACAAAATTGGGAAGCAAAAGACTTGGGACCAATGATGAAAAATGCTGAACAAAACAAATGGGAGGCTACAATAAATCCATTAATTTTTCATTCTGCTAACAAGAATTTCAAAAGTTATGTGTGGTACTTCTTTGCTAGGAATTCCTCAGGAAGTAATGATTTCCCAAAAAGAGCATGCTCAAATGATGGTCCCTGCATGAAACAGACATAGGGTTAGTTAGATCAGCCAGCCCAGTACAAGTTCAACTTAAACCAAATGCACGCCTTCCCAGAAAAATGCAATATCCTTTAAGCCGTGAGGCTGAATTAGGTATAAAAGATACCATAGACGGACTTGTCAAATCAGGGGTGTTAATAGAAACAAACAGTTATTACTCCTATTTATCCTCCCGTAAAGCAGAAAACTAAATGGCGTCTTGTACATGAATCAATGAGATTGTTGAAAATTACCCTGCTGTTGTTCCCCACACACCTCCTTACAATGTTCCTCCTAATGCCAAATATTTTACAGTAATTTATCTTTGTTCTGCATTTTTCAGCGTTCCAGTGGCAGAAGAAAGCAGACACCTATTTGCGTTTACGTATGCTGGGTAACAATATTCTTATAATCGTCTACCAATGGGGTTCACACACTCACCTCATATTTTTAATCAGGTTCTCAAAGCTGATTTAGAAGACCTCATGCTAGACAGTACTTTGCTGCAATATATGGATGATGTAATGATATGTTCAGCAACACTTGAACAGTGTCATAGAGATTCCATGAAAGTGCTAACAAGATTAGCTCATGGAGGTCACAAAGTGTCTAAAACCAAACTGCAATATTGCCTGCCACAGGTTGAATATTTAGGACGATTGATAGCATATGGCACAAGGCCATAGCGCCATCACAAAAAAAAAAAAATGCCACAAACAGTATGCCTGATGTTGACCTTTTAGGAATGACTGGATTCAGTATTGGATAGAAGATTATGCTATAAAAACAGCTCCATTGAGAGACCTAATGAAGGAAGCAGGACTGCAAAACTTAAATGCTTCATTAACATGGCATACAGATGCCACGATAGCCTTTGAGAGTATTAAGAAAGAGCTACAGAAGGCACCTGTCCTGAGTGCACCTGACTATAGTAGACCGTTTCACCTGTATGTGGCTAACAGAGTAGATGGCTTTGCCCCAGCTATATTAATGCAGGACACCTGCAGTGGTAGGAAAAAACAGCCAATAGCATACTATAGTACTAAACTGGATAATGTAGCGCAGGGATACCCACCATGCTATCAACAAGGTCTTGCGGCCATACATCAGGCTTATGAAAAAGCATCGAGGATCACTATGGGATATCCAGTTATCATATACACACATCATAAACTGTAGAGTTAATTGAGCAAGGGAAATTTGTTTTAACTCCGGCCCGTACCCTATCTTACGCAACATTGCTTACATATCCAGATGTTACTATTAACCGATGCAACACTGTTAATCCAGCAGAATTTATTCCCTTGATTGGTGAAGGTAAACCCCATGATTGTGTGCCTAATGCCTTAGCATTTACTAGGTTAAGACCTGATCTAGAGTCTATCCCGATTCCCGAAGCTGATGTTTCCTACTTTGTAGATGGATCTAGTTTTAGAGATCATTTGGGAATTCATGCAGGATATGCTGTAGTGAGACAAGAAAACGATTTTGTGCCTGTAATATCTCAACATTGCACACAGCCTTGCTCTGCTCAACTAGCAGAATTAAAAGCCCTCATAGCTGCGTGTCAAAGCAAAAGGACAATAGCAAACATTTACACGGATTCAGCTTATTCACACGGGGTGTGTCATCTATTTGGATCGGTATGGAAACAACGAGGCTTTAAGAAAAGTGATGGAACTCCCATTCACCATGCTGAACAAATAGGTCAATTAATAAATGCTATGATGCTACCAAAACGATTAGCTATCATAAAATGTCAAGCTCACAAAAAAGGAAATGATTATGTCATTAAAGGTAACAATTATGCAGATTCAGAGGCTAAAAAAGCGTCAGGGTGTCAAGTAGCCATATTAGCTCCAGATGTTATCATCGAACCACACCCTTGTTTAGATGACATTGTTAGAATTCAACAACAGGCAGGCCCATATGAACAATCTATGTGGCATCGACGAGGTGCGTCCACAGATGCTAATAAAATTTGGCGTTCACATGAAGGACATATTGTTGCACCGACCTCACTTCTGCACAGCCTTATTGTAGATGCACATGGTTTTGACCATTGTGCAAAGGGGGAAGTAATAAGGAAAATTAAACTACAAGGGTATTGGTCTCCATACTTGTCCGCAATGGTAGCTGAATTTTTGTCTACATGTAAGATCTGTGCTAAGTATAATGTCAGAAAGGGAATAACAACACCTATAGGTCATAAACCCGTACCTGAAGGACCCTTTAAACACTTGGTGATGGACTATGTGGATATGATAAAACAGGTGCAGGGCAAAAGATACATGCTTGTGGTCGTTGACCGATTTAGCCGTTGGATAGAAGCAGTACCATCAGCAGATGAAGGGGCAGGAACAGTAATTAAGTTTTTGACGAGAGAGGTTTTCCCCCGCTTTGGAATTCCAGCTATTTTATCTTCGGATAATGGATCTTCGTTCATACAAAAGACATTAAAACAAGTATTACAGCATTTAAGAATTCTCAAATCCAAGCTCAACAAAATATGTGCAAGTACTAAACTTAATTGGGTTGATGTTCGTCATATGCTTGTCACAAGTTCAAGTTACAGGCAACATCACAGCTCCATATCCTATAACTCACAACCACACTTCCCTATCATTAACTTTTCAGCCCTCAGCGGAACCCAGTAACAACTCAGTAAATGAACTGTATAAAAAACAACGAAGGAACATTAAAGAAGATTACAGCATGTATGAGGGTGATACTAAACTAGATGCCTTATGGGAAACAGCACAGAGTAATCAATGGTATGAATGGGCAATCTATACAGCAACAGAGGTAAAAAAGAAAGACTGTTTACTCTGCACTAAAACATCGATGAGCCAAGTGATAGTAGTTCCAAATCCTTTTGATTATGAACATTGTGCTAAATTCAAGAGAGACTTTTGCCATTTGGTAAAAGACGTAAGATATTTTTGTCCAGCTGAATGTTTGGGGTTCCTAAGCAATTATCACCACATGCAGCTTCTAAAGCATATACCTCTATTGAGAGCAAAATGTAAACATGTTAAAATAACTGAAAGTATAAAAATGCAAGATAACCAAGTAGAAATTCCACCATGGTATACCATAGACTATAGTAAGGAATATGAATGTTTTTTTCAAATCCACAGGGGTTATAAACATGGGACAATTTAAAGGGAAATGCAGCATCATTTGGAATATAGATAAAGACATTTTTCTAGATGTAGATTCCAAAGATTTCGAACCCTTTCGGGCCGCAGGAATAAGAAGAGGAGAAAGAATAAGTCAGCTGAAACTTGTGAAAATCAAACTATATCTTTGCCCAAAGCAAAGTTGTATCACGATCAAACTAAAGCCATAGCTGACTATTTCTGGATTTGTGGAAAAAGAAAGCTATTGTCTTTACCCCTCGGATGGAAAGGAAAATGTACGAGAGTACGATTAATACAAGAAATCAAAATAATAGAATGGGATTCAGAATCCACAAGGGAAACGAATAAAACAATTAATCACAGAGCTAAGAGAAGTTACACACCAGATGTCACGGGACAGAAGGACTCAGATGCAGGGTAGAGCAAAAAGTTATTTATTATAAGAACAAAACAAAAGGACAACAGAAAAAGCAGAGCACTCCGAGTGCCTGTGTCCGCTGGGACAGTGGACAGAGAGCAACACCGAAGGACATCCGACCGGAAGCTCTCTAAGAAGTCTCACTGTCCGGAAGAGCATAAATTATTTCCTCGCCTGATGGCCCTGGACAGAAAGATGTACAATTCTCCTTAACGATACAAGTTATTTAAAACACAATTAGTCCAGCGGCAAGTTATACAGTCACCATTCGCACTGTACACAAGACATACCCACACAGACCAAACAAAAAGACAGGGTTTAAATAGGAAAAGGGTAATGAGGTACAGGTGCGGGCTGAATGGGTGCGAGGAGCAGCAATTAGCTAATGGCTGCCCAGCCGAGTTAAATAAACAAACGGGCAGTTTTAGAGGTAGGTCGGAGGTGGACAACCAAACCTTCTGACCGCACACGTAAGGTGGGGGTTTAGAGCGGTGGCGGTCAGCCGACGCCTTGTTACGTTCGCTTGTACGGACGAGGGCTCGTCTAACGATCCTCCACGTGCGGAGGCATCTACCTATGAAAGCGTGAGCAGAAGGGACGGTGGCATCGGCTTCCTGTGAGGGGAATAACGGGGGTTGGTAGCCTAAACAGCACTGGAAGGGCGATAATCCCGTAGACGACACCGGGAGAGAGTTGTGAGCGTACTCGACCATAGCAAGTTTGGAACTCCAAGACAGCGGTTCCGCTGAGGCCACGCAACGCAGGACCCTCCCAAGGTCCTGATTAGCCCGCTCAGACTGGCCATTAGTCTGCGAGTGGTACCCGGAGGATAGGCTTGCCGTCGCCCCCAGAACTCGGTCCAAAACTTGGATGTAAATTGAGGACCTCTGTCAGAAACCACGTCCGCCGGGAGGCCGTGAATACGGAAGACGTGATCTAATACAATGGCCGCTGTCTCACTCGCTGATGGTAATTTAGGGAGGGGAATAAAATGAACCGCCTTCGAGAACCTGTCAACCACCGTGAGAACCACAGTGTTGTCACGGGACGGAGGAAGCCCCGTGACAAAGTCAATGGCGATGTGAGACCAGGGTCTTGAAGGGGTGGGCAGCGGCCGGAGAATTCCTGCCGGGGGGCGATTGGAGCTCTTGCTCACCGTGCAGACAGGGCAGGCCAAAACAAACTCGCTAACATCCCGCGCCACGGACCGCCACCAAAACCGCTGCTTGACTAGCGAAAGAGTGCGAGCCGCTCCGGGGTGACAAGCAAGACCGGAGGAGTGCCCCCACTGGAGGACGCTGGTTCGAACCGACCGTGGAACAAACAACAAGCCCTCTGGGCAGTCAACTGGAACGGGGACGCCGCTCAACGCGTCGCGGACCTTCGACTCCACCTCCCAGGTGACCGCTGCAACCACTTGGCCAGGGGGTACGACAGGTACCAGGGAGGGACAGACAGTCTGGGACTCAAACACCCGCGAAAGCGCATCCGGTTTGCCGTTCTTACTACCCGGGCGATAGGAGATGTTAAAATTAAAACGCCCAAAGAAGAGAGCCCAGCGGGCCTGTCGGGAATTTAATCTCTTAACGGAGCGGATATATTGTAAGTTCTTATGGTCAGTCCAAACCAGAAACGGAACCTTAGTGCCCTCCAGCCAGTGGCCACTCCTCCAGCGCCAACTTGACAGCCAACAACTCATTTCCGATATCGTAGTTCCGCTCCGAGGGGGTAATGCGGCGGGAGAAGAACGCGCAGGGTGCACCTTGTCGTCAGTGGGGGATCGTTGGGACAAGATTGCCCCCACTCCTGTCTCTGAGGCATCCACCTCCACAATAAACTGACGGGATGGGTCGGGGTTGCGGAGGATGGGAGCAGAGACAAAGAGGCTCTTTAACCTGACAAAAGCCTTCTGAGCCTGTTCTGACCATGAAAATTGTCTAAGAGTGGAGGTGAGATTTGTCAGAGGCAGGGCGATCTGGCTAAAACCTCGAATGAACCGCCTGTAGAAATTGGCAAACCCCAGGAACCGCTGGACAGCTCTACGATTCTCTGGGGTGGGCCAATCTGCAACAGCTTCTACCTTGGTGGGGTCCATTCGAATACCCTCTGGCGACAAGATAAACCCCAGGAACGGAACCGACTGTGCGTGGAACTCGCACTTCTCCACCTTAGCAAATAAGCGATTCTCTAGCAGCCGGCGTAGCACCCGCCGAACATGATCCCGTTCGTTCTGAGAAAAGACTAAAATGTTGTCGAGGTAGACGAAAACAAAACGGTTGACCATGTCCCTGAGCACGTCATTGACGAGTGCCTGGAAAACCGCGGGAGCATTCGACAGGCATAACCCTATATTCGAAATGGCCTGTAGGGGTGTTAAAAGCGGTCTTCCATTCATCCCCCTCTCTAATTCTAACTAGGTTATAAGCATTGCGCAGGTCTAACTTTGTAAAGATGGTAGCACCCTGCAAGAGCTCAAAAGCTGAAGACATCAGAGGCAAGGGGTGGCTATTCTTAACCGTGATGTCATTCAGCCCCCGATAATCTATACAGGGGCGGAGGGACCCATCCTTCTTCGCCACAAAGAAAAACCCCGCCCCAGCAGGTGAGGAAGAGGGACGAATGTGTCCGGCTAAGAGAGAGTCACTTATATATCTCTCCATGGCCTCCCTCTCGGGGCCAGAGAGCGAATAAAGGCGCCCCTTAGGTGGAGAAGTACCAGGTAACAAATCAATCGCACAGTCGTACGGGCGGTGCGGAGGGAGAGATGACGCTCGGGACCTACTGAATACTGCTCTCAGGTCATGATTAACTGCCGGCACCCCAGTCAGGTTAACCGGCTCCTCCTGTAACACAGGAACAGATATTAGAGGGGACAAGGCAGACGATAAACACTGAGACAAACAAAAAGAACTCCATTCTACAACAACATGGTTAATCCAGTCAATGAGGGGGTTGTGTTTAGTAAGCCAGGTATGGCCCAACACAATGGGAGCGGAGGGAGAGTGAATAAGGAGGAACTGGATCTCCTCAGTGTGATTCCCAGAGGTGGTTAGCAACACAAGTCCGGTAATGGAAGTGATCTCTGTTAGGGGGGGTACCACAGAGTGTTCTGGCAGCGATGGCTTCAGTTAGAGGCACGATGGGAATATTCCAGCATCGAGCCAGTTCGATGTCCATGAAGTCCCCCTCCGCCCCAGAGTCAATGAGAGCCTTGACTGAGCGACTCACCCCCCCCGACCGTAGGACGGCCGTAAGAGTCGTCCGACCACTTGGGGAACAAGGAGCAGCGGTCACGCTTACCCTGCGCAGCATCGGTACGGCGGGAAGTTGCTTCCGTAGTTGGCAGGCAGTAACGACATGCCCAGCCTCTCCACAGTAGAGGCACAAGCCGTTGGTCATGCGATGACGCCGCTCCTGGGCTGAGAGATGGGCGCGGCCAATCTGCATCGGTTCCTCCTCAGAGAAAACGAATCGAGGAGGCGTTACGATCCTGGTTGTGGGAGGCGCCCCGTAGTTCTCCCTCGCCTCAGTCCCTTGGCGGTGTTGAGACCGGAGCCCCATGCGGAAGTCAACCCGCGTAGCAAGATCCACCAAGCCATCGAGTGTAACGGGGAGTTGTAGCGAGTAAATCTCGTCCTTAATGTGCTCCGCCAACCCATGGAGGAAATGGTCCCACTGTGCCTTCTCATTCCAGCCACAAGAGGAGGCAAGTGTGCGGAACTCGATGGCATACTCTGACACCGACCTTGGACCCTGCCGAAGAAGCGACAGGCATCACAAAGTCAACATTGGACTGTTCGGTGGAGAAGCAGGAGGGCTGCAATGAGAAAGTCATGGAGCATTGTGACAAAAAGGAACGGCAGACGGTGGGCTCACCAGCATACAGAGTCGGAGGATTGAGACGAGGTTCTGCACGGCGTGCCACAGACGCCTCTGCAATGGCTGGGGTAGCGCTCGCAGGAACCGCCAGTGGAGTGGCCTGGATCAGGTCGAGGCGTTGGGCGATGCCGGCAAGCTGCTGCGCTAGGTTGGTTATTCCCTGGCGGGTCTCCGCGATCTTGTCCTGTTGGCGTCCCAACAGTACGCCCTGTTGAGCAATGGCCCGGCGGATCTCTAGGTCCCCTGCTGAGTCCATGTTTGGTGGGTATGTTCTGTCACGGGACAGAAGGACTCAGATGCAGGGTAGAGCAAAAAGTTATTATAAGAACAAAACAAAAGGACAACAGAAAAAAGCAGAGCACTCCGAGTGCCTGTGTCCGCTGGGACAGTGGACAGAGAGCAACGCCGAAGGACATCCGACCGGAAGCTCTCTAAGAAGTCTCACTGTCCGGAAGAGCATAAATTATTTCCTCGCCTGATGGCCCTGGACAGAAAGATGTACAATTCTCCTTAACGATACAAGTTATTTAAAACACAATTAGTCCAGCGGCAAGTTATACAGTCACCATTCACACTGTACACAAGACATACCCACACAGACCAAACAAAAAGACAGGGTTTAAATAGGAAAAGGGTAACGAGGTACAGGTGCGGGCTGAATGGGTGCGAGGAGCAGCAATTAGCTAATGGCTGCCCAGCCGAGTTAAATAAACAAACAGGCATTGAGCTTGACACCAGATCCTAAAGTTTACATAGACTCCATTGGACAGCCTAGAGGCATACCGGATCAGTTCAAAGCACGAGATGAAGTTAAATCAGGTTTTGAATCAATATTAATTTGGATTTCACCAAACAAAAATACAGAATGGATAAATTATATATACTACAATCAACAAAGATTCATTAACTATACAAATGAAGCTTTAATTGCTTTAGGAGAACAATTAGATGCAACCAGTAAAATGTCATGGCAAAACAGATTAGCCCTGAATTGGATGTTAGCAGACAAAGAAGGTGTGTGTGTCCTATTTGGCAATCAATGTTGTACTTATATACCTAATAATACATCACCAGAAGGAACATTTACTAAAGCCATGACTAAACTCAAAGAATTACAAATAGAATTGGCAACTAATTCTGGAAAAGATGAAAAAACATGGGATTGGATTAATTTAAAATTAGGAGTTTGGGGAGAATGGGTAGCGAAATTAGGAATACTTTTGGGAGTGACAATTGTTATAGGAGGATTACTGTTTTGCTGTGCAATACCTTTATTAAAATCCCTAATTATTAAAACCACAGTTAAACAGATGAACATGTTAAGGTACCATGATGATGAGAAAAGAACTTTGACTCAACAAGAATGTTATCAAGACTTACTATAGCAAACAGTATTGACTTTGCAAAAGGCAGAGGAGAGTTAGAATACCTCTAATAATATTAGGAAGGAACACTAAGTAAATGTATTTTGTAACCTAATCAATATTATGCATATATTGTTTTCATATTATCTTGTTTTCATATTACGCGAGGTTAATTTTTTATATTTACATGTTATACATTTTTTATCTTTATAATTTCTGTTTTTGTGCACATTTAATTTTCTTTTCTTTTATCTTCATTTATTTACATTTCATTTTTGCTTATCGCAATATATTCTACTTTAATTTTTATATTTACCATTCTTTTATTGTTGTATGTACTCCAATTTTATTTTGTTTACTCTTATTTGATGATATATTCTACATAACTGTGAAACCACAGGCAAGAGCAGAACCTATTCCACGCACATGCTTTAAACAAGTTTTTTGTAAACCTTTAATCTTAGTTATCAGAATCTTTTACTTCCTTCCTGTCAATAGAGGAGGACGATGTTTGGTTCTGGTAATCCAGAATGCTGTGGCATGGTCAGTTATTGGTAATAGAAAATTCTGACTACTTAGTCATTAGATAGATATTGTGAGCTGTATCATGAAACAGTATTCTGGGACATGATACGTAAAAACGTATCAAAGGGGGAAATGTTGAAGATATTTTTGGCTAAAATATAGACGAATAATGTATATAATTGTTTACCATTATAAAGTCATTTTAAAAGTTTCTTATCTGGGAGGCCAAATGTTGGTTGACACAAAGGAACCAATATGTGGGCCGGGGGAGTAAAACACATCTGTTTTACATTATATTGGGGGTCTCATATAACTCAGGTTGACACTGTGTGTGTGTGTGTGTTAAGCACACTATATAATGGTTCTTCCAAGACCAGAGGGAGAGTGACATTGCAATCCTACTCCATTATTAAAGTGGCTTTTGTATCAAAACTCGAGACTCAAGAATAATTCTTCATAACACGCAAAGAAAATTCACAACACTAGCACATGGTCTGTCTTACAGTGTGGTGTCCCGGGCCTTTCAGGTGCCAGTATCGTCTGTTTGTAGGCTCACACAGGAACCATAAAGATTGCAGCCTTGCACCAGCAGGTCATCAGTTCCCTTGGATTCAATTTATTGAGTACAGTGTAACGAAATGGATTTAAGAAGAAAAATACAGCATAACATGAGGAATGTGGGGAGAAAAACAAATTAGACACGACTTGCAACAGGGGAAGTTAATCCAGTCCAGCAAGCAGCCATCCGGTCCAGCAGCCATAGCGCCGATCACAAAGTCATATATGCACAAGACCTTGATGAGGTTGTCCTTGGTTTTGAAAATTTGGCCAACAGCCCGATCTTCTCCAAGTGTGTGGGTGCTATAGATGGATGTCATGTCCGCATAAAAATCCCCACTGGACCCACTGGCCAGGACTACATCAATAGAAAACTCTTCCCATCCATTCAGATGCAGGCAGTATGTGATGGGAAGGGCCGGTTCCTTAATGTTTTTGTGGGATATCCTGGTTCTGTCCACGACACTAGAGTCCTGAGAAACAGCAAGATGTATAAAGATGCATTGTATCCTCCACAAGGATACTTCCTTTTGGGGGATGGAGGCTACCCCTGCATCATTCATCCTGTGGCCATTATTACTCCATACCGGGAGCCAGTGCAAGGGAGAGTGCAGGCCCGCTTCAATCACTACCATGCCAAGGCTCGCTCCATAATTGAGCGGGTGTTTGGAATGATGAAAAAACGCTGGAGGTCCCTGCTTTTCAAGTCTCTTGAGGGACAACACCTTTGCCCCAACAGTTATCATGGCGTGTGCAGTTTGCATAACATTTGTCTGACAACAGGAGACATGATTGAAGCCCCTGAAGTGGTGGATGATGTTGGTTTACCTCCACCCTGTCCAGTGAGAGGGGTCTGTAGTGGGAATGCCTGGCGTGATAATCTGGCAGCAAAACTCTCAGCTCCTCAGGTGCATCCGGTGGAGTTAAATGAAAATGATTATTTGTAGACACATAAAGACAAATTTTGCTCCACACAAGGTTAAGGTTCAGATTGTGTATGGAGTAAAAAAAATCCCTGTGTCTCTAGCCTCATGCATTAAATTTTGCAATACCCACATCACCAATAGATAAAGTAGTTTAATGTAAATAAACATGTTTACCAATTACACAAATATTTTTGTTTTGTACTCATATGGCAACTGTGTTTACCATAAATTGTCTATTAAGGCACATAATGTCACACAAATGATCAAAGTAAAAACAAACAAACAAACAAACAAACAGAGATTGTGTTCAACTTTTTTAATCAATGTTCAAAGAGGTCAAGGAACCTATTTGAAGTAGATTGCATTAATTCGTGCGTGGCTTGAAAACGTTCCTCCTCTTTTTCTGTCTCCGTTTCTAGAAAATCTAGCACTCTGTTGGTTCTTTTCTTTTTAGGTGGCGGGGATCCGAAGAAGTACAGGGTGTTTCCTCGTGAAAGTTACCTGTGCCAGACGGTGCGGAGGTTGTGGAGTCCTCCTCCCTTTCCTCCACAGATGCAAATGGTGACAAGCCAGGCTCATTGGACACAGCAGAACTGCCAGTGACTTCTGCGTCGCATGAGTCTATCAGAATGGGAGGCTCAATAGACGGCCTCGCCCCAATAGCCTCATGCATCGCAGAAAACTTTTTAAATTGTCCCATTTTTTGGAAATTTGGTTTGGTGTTATAATTCCATCCAAACCAATCCTTTGAAGAAATTTACTACACAATAAAAATCAACAAATTCTTTACTTAAACAAAGACAAAGATAGTGTAACAATATTATGATAAATATTATCTAAAACCTCACTGCATTTATCAAACAAAGTGAAAACAAAATGTTTTTCCATGCATACTGGTGGAACAGAACTCACATCCAGGCTTTTTTGGCACTGTTCCTCTTCCCAGTGAAGTCGGAATCCAGCTCCATCCTCAATTTAATTAACTGTTCAGTCTCCTCATCAGTCCCTGTATGAAAGAATTTACACCACAGTGAAGCAGTTCGAAATAATAATGTGTTGCATATTAACCAGCATAAACAAATATACTGTGTAATCAACACATTAAAATGAATTAATTACAGGCCTAAATCAAGATCATTCTCTATTCCCTATTTATCATATTTAAAAGCAATAAGCCAGTAAAATCAAGAAACATAATAAAAATAATTAAAACTGTGCTGAAAAGTACACTATATACATCGAAATTAAAGGCACTGTCAAAAAAAGAACACACATTTACAATAACTTTATGCTTAATACTCACATTTATGTGTGTTTGAATGTTCTGCCATGGTTAGCACTTGGTGCAGATGTGAAGTGGGAGGAGAATTTATACGTGCGTCACGTTTAGACAATAAAAAACTTCCGCATAGGATACACCTGTGTATCCTCGCTCATGACTCCTCTGGAAGCCTCCTCCCTCCTCGATCCTCGACTCATCCCGGTGCAATTAGAGAATAGGTTGGTTTCACGTGACGTCACGCTGCTGCATCGCGAGAGCGCGAAATTCAGATGGAGGGCAGGAAGTGAAATAGCTGAGGATCTGCCAGTGCCGTCGGAAAAAATGCCAATGTTTTGTGTAGTTTACGGCTGCTCCAATCGTTCAAACCGAGAAAAGGGAAAGGGATTTTACAGAGTACCAAAGATTGTCACTCATAAAGGTGAGAAATGTAAAAAGCTCACAGAACAACGCCGTAATAAGTGGATTTTTAACCTACGTCTGCGGTCGGGAGGAGCAGAGCCTGTTAATGCCCGTGTCTGCAGCGACCACTTCGTCAGAGGTATGTTAGCTAGCCAACTTGTTTTTTGTGTCTGTGTTTATATAGCATTAGGTTGTCGTTAAATGCTCATTTACTTAGTAATGATTATTAAGTTACCGGTAGTCTAATATGGACTTCATTGGGGCTTTTTAGGCTGCCCTAGCGCTTTGGGTGACGTTGAGTCGGTAGATTGGGCTCCGACGGTCAACCTAGGGTACCAAAAAACTAAACCCAAATCAGAGGCGTCTCTTAAACGAGAGCAGAGGATGAAGCTCAAGGAAGACCAACAAAAACGGTCGGAATGTGCAGAGGCTATGTTAGATCTGACACAGACAGATGAGAGCCCGGATCTGACACAGACAGCCGAAAGCTCCGAACCGAAGCAGCCAGCTGACAACAACCCATAATCAGAGGGGATCAGTGGGAATGGGACACTAAATGATCAAGGTGACCAGCATTATTCTTAATTGTTATTAATAATTATTAATTGTTACAAATGATGACCAGAAAACTTGAATGTTTGTAAAAAGGTTTTTAAAAAGATAACTTAACAACAATTCATATAATTAATATTCATGAATTAAGTAATTATGCTCCCCACTGATATGTTGCAGGTTATGTAGATGCCGGATGCCAGACTGAGCTAACAATGAGAAGATGGAGGATGTTTAGAGACAAAACACAACAGAGCTGGGAGATCTTCGAGCCAAAGCAATGGACACACAGTTCAACAAGGAGTCCTTTGAAAAAAAACGAAGACAAGACAAGGTTCTACACGGGGCTCCCCAACTTCGTAGTTTTAATTCAGGTTTTTGAGCTGTGCAAACCCTACATCAGCTGTGGTCCTATGTCTGTGCTGTCTAAATTTGAACAGTTCATTTTAGTTTTGATGAAGCTGAGACTAAATCTCCCGCTGAAAGATTTAGCTTTCAGGTTCAAAATCTCTCTGCCAACTGCTTCTAGAGTTTGGCATAAAGTAATAGACATACTTCATGAAAGGTTGGAATTTCAAATTGAGTGGCCAGAGCGACATGTTCTTCAAGCTACAATGCCAATGGGATTCAGACAGGCATTTGGATGTAAAGTTGCTGTGATAGTTGACTGTTTCGAAGTTTTTATTGAGAAGCCCTCTAATTTACTAGCTCAAGCACAAACGTGGTCAAACTACAAGCATCACCATACTGTAAAATTTCTGATTGGTGTTGCACCCCAAGGCTATGTCACTTACATATCTTGTGCCTGGGGAGGGAGAGTCAGCGATAAACAGATCACGATAGAGAGTGGCCTCCTAAAAATCCTCTTACCTGGAGATATTGTCCTAGCAGACCGTGGGTTCAATATTGGTGATAGTGTGGGATTTTACTGTGCTTCACTACAGATACCTGCATTTACCAAGGGGAGAAAACAGCTGTCAGCGTATGAGGTGGCAGACACAAGAAAAATAGCGAATTTGCGTATTCATGTTGAGAGAGTTATCGGTTTAGTCAGAAGAAAATATCAGATACTGCAAAGCAGGGCTATGCCCATAGAGCACATGGCAACAAAACAAGGTGAGGCACTAGCATTGATTGACAAGATTGGGGTTATTTGCTGTGTCTTGTCTAATCTTTCGGAGTCTGTTGTCCCATTGGAGTAAGGAGGAGGGAGGGATAATAATCAGTCACTCCAGTACCTGAGCCCTCACACATGTAGTGTCCAATACCTGATCCCTGCTTCTTGGCTCTGATGATAAGTAAGAGGACAGGGAGTAGTAGTACCTGAGCCCCGACATGTATCAGTCTGTTAATATGTTTTCAACAAGTGTAAGTGTAATACTAGTGACTAGTCCAATTGTACTGTCTAGATGTATTATATGTAATAAAATGGATTCTAATCTGTTATTGCACACCATGTTCTTATTATAACAATTGTTGAAAAATATAACCTTGTAAATAAACCACCATTTATAATTCTGTCATCTTCTCAATGGCATTTAATGCTTTCATTTATATTACACCACAGCCAGAACTCACAAAGACCACACTAATAACAATAGTCAAAATGTAATCTTGTCTCATACAACAGTATTGATGTTTGTAACTTGCTGTCCCAGTATTTCTGAAAGTATACCGTTTCTAAAAAAGCACTCCACTTTAGGGATAACATCATCCCAAAGTTCAAGATCGGGCAAAATCCTTTCAACAAAAATGTCATTGTGGTTCCACACAACAAAATCACAGTACTCAGCATCTACAATGTGAAGCTGTCCCTGAACTTGGTAGTAGTAGTCATGAGTTCGGTCCAGCATGACATTATCCCCATCATTCATGAGGCAGAAGCCCTTTTCCCCAGCACACAATCTCAGATTGTCTTCATCTTGGTGAGAGTGTGGACACTAAAATCAAACAGAGAAGGACATGTGAACAATAGATTAACAAATATATTTTCTGGCTTTTAGGACTTGCGACACGACTCAGACTCGAGGTTTAGGGACTTTACTACAACAGAGACTAATATTACCTTAATCTCGCAGATTCCAGTTCCGTGACATTCACAAGAGACAATCCCATCAGGGGAGGACCCCATGTATGGCCACTTGGGGTTCAGCCAGAGACCACTGTCCATACAGGAGAAGCCTGCATGCTCCCGACCCATCAGCTTCTCATACACTCCTCTGGCTTTCGTGGTGAACATCCTAGCCTTCATAAATGACTTACCCTGCCATGCAATTGCAATGAGCTGCAATGACTTCTCCATCCTCCTTCGCAATAATCCAGGTCTTCAGAGGTGTTTCGCCTGATCTCTGAGAGTGGTTTACCTTGAAACATAAACGATTGTCAGTCCAACGTCGTCGTTAACATGTGTTGCATGTTTGTTGACATTATAGCCGTTACTGCTAGCATCTTCACACATAAAACAATATAAGAAAAAACACTCACCCTGGCGAAGACCAAACGATGATCATCGTGGAGCCGTTTTGTGCCGAGGTTGTGGACCCACCCGCTGACAAAAAAGTTGTACGCCTCCAGACGTTTATATGCCTTCATTTGCTGTCTGGTGTAGTACGATGTCTGAAGGACCAGATAGTTGGTGATGTCAACAGGCTCCACTGTCGGCAAATCTTCAAGTTCGACCGAAAACTCACTCATCTTCATGAGGAACGGGTCACGTCCAACATCTGTTAACTAACTCCTTGTATCTATCTCTTGAAACTGGTTCTAAATTCATACAATACGGACTCTCCGCAACGGTTTCCTCCATAGACGTATTCTCCATGTTTACTTCCTGCCCTCCATCTGAAATCGCCCCGCCTTCGCGCGTCATCATAATCACGTGACTGAAACCCAGCTATTGAGATGTCCTTCAATATGGCTGAGCTCGATCGGTTTCCGGGTCATAGCATGGAGGATAGAGGAGCGAGGAGACGAGGAGGGATTGTCGCTACCCGATCAGTCCCGGAAACACGATTTGTTCCGCGCATGCGCGAAAGTGCGTCTACTTCCGGTAATTCCCGTTTTTACGACAGTCGACTCGATACGTTCTAATTGGCGCCACTTCCTGTTATCACAGACATTTTACGACAGTCTGTTAGTGGTGATTGTCGCTACCCGATCCGTCCCGGAAACACGATTTGTTCCGCGCATGCGCGAAACTGACGTCACTTTCGGGAATTCCTGTTTTTACAACAGTCGACTCGATAACGTTCTAATTGGCGCCACTTCCTGTTATCGCAGACGTTTTACGACAGTCTGTTAGTGGTGATATTGGAGAGTACAAAAATGGTTGGAAGCGCTATGGATTCGTTTGCGTTTTATGAACGACTTCAGAAATTTTCTTAAAAGGAGAGATTCCTGACTGTCCTTCAGAGCGTCGGAAGATGAACCGGTCATCCTCAAATTTTACCATCAAAGGTAATTAAGTAGTGTTAAGAGATTTTATCATTAATTACAGTATCTGAGCTACCCTGCACATGGGAAAACAAGAGAAACCTTCACAGAGATGCTCATTTTGTCCATATATATTACTCTGAACATTAGCTTTTACCATTAAACCTTTCAAAATTATGTTTGTAGAGTGTTTTGGGAATTATTCCTGTAGGATTTAGTTGTGTTTTGTTGGCAATCTGAGATGATCTTTCACCAGCAGATCCCAACACAGTAGAGACCCACAGACACCGTTATAGTTTTCATTTAAACCAATACAATTTCCATTGAAATCATTACATTTGCATATAAAATTGGTTTAATTTATGTGATGTTTTTATTGACCATTATGGAGTCTAATTTTAGTCAGATGTCATATAATATAATTTTTTTAACTGCAACTTTTTCAGGCCTTTTCTTTCTCCCTCTTTAAAGAGACGACAGACTCTTCTACACTGGCCCAACTAAGCAGTATTTTCGGCTAGTTGTCCTGTCAGAGGAAGAGAAGTGGTCTGTTCTTGCAGAGTGCCATAATAACCCTGGAACTGGCAATCACTGTGGCATCAGAGGCACTCAAAACAGGGTTATTGCTGGTTACTACTGGTCCACATTAATCGATGATGTGAAAGAATTGGTAATATACTTCAGAGGTGGTAGTTTACTTTTCTACCTTTTCCAGTTTTTTTCTAAATAACAACCCTGCATATTATCGATACTTACCATACAATTTTTGTATCTCATCCACCTTACACAACCAATTAACTGTAGCCATATTATATATTTATAAGACTGCAGGTGCTAAGTTTTATACTTTAATACTACTGAGTTGTTTAATCCCGGGATTTTTGTTTTACGCACTTTCTTGTACTGTTGTTTGCCTCATTGTTTAATCTCCATAGAGAACGAACAGACCACTCTCACTTGCATCACCATATAGTTCTTTGGCTTCACACCAACGTTCAGATTCCAATGATATTCCATGTCCGTATAAACATATTAAACTTACAACGTCTTTGATTACTTTTTTTTCATCTTCAGTACAAATGTACAATAAATTACAAGCAAATAAAATGGAAAACAATTAAAAATATTAGCAATACAAAAAGAAAAGTTAAACAAGGCAATATCAACAATTATACAGTAAAAAAAACAATAAACATAATGGTAAAAATATTGCACAGTGACTTTAATCAAAATATAATAATAAGACAGGTCTAAAGTTTTGTGGGCTTTAGTATTTTAGAGTTTGAAAGAGCCTGAAATGCCTGTTTTATATTTAAGTGACATTTTTATGAATAAAATACGAAACAAAGAATAAAATAATGGTTTTGAAAAATAGATCAACCACCCCATTTGTTTCAACTGGCTATCTTACTAGACTTTTTTGTGTTGGTTTTTAGGCGAGATGTTGTCACCGCTGCCAACTGAATGATCCTATCAAGACTTTTGTGCCAGTCTTGCATTCTATTAAGGTACTGCATACAATTTTTAGCATTCTGGTGAGGCTATTCTCAACCTTGGTTGCTGTTTAACCAGCATTTGACTGATGCTTATTTTATGCCATGCAGGTTAAAAGAAGCTTGGGAGGTGCTTGGTTTGGATTTAATTGGACCTCTGCCAGAAACATCACGCAGCAACAAGTATGTCCTTACCATGACCGACCTGTACACCAAGTGGGTGATTGCAGAACCAATGCAATCTAAAACAGCACATGAGGTGGCTGCAATAATAACCACAAAGTTGTACTCGTTTGGCAAGGTTAGGAAAATCATAACTGATCAAGGCAAGGAGTTTGTTAACAAGGTAAAGTTTTGTAAAGGTTTCATTATTTTCACTCACTAGTCTCAACATATATGGGTAACATTTTACAATAAGTTACAATGAAAAATTTAGTTTATTAGCATTTTGAATCCTTGTTGAAGTTAGTTCATGTCAATACAGTTAATCATGTTTGTTCATGGTGAATTAACTAATTTGAACAGTTACAACATTTTATTTTAATAATGTTAATGCTGAAATTTACATGGATTAATATGAATAAATTCTGTAGAAGTAATGTTCATGTTTGCTAATGCATTAACTAATTGTTAACAAATAGCACCTTATTGTAAAGTGTTACCAATTTATGTTGTTGACTGCAATCACAAATTTGACTGATGATCCCTTTGCAGCTCAACGACAGCATTTTTAGTGCACTGAAAATCAAGCATGCTGTCTCCAGTGCTTACCATCCCCAGACCAATGGGCAGGTAACTCTTTGGTTGTTTGTCTATTGGAAGTTCCATGGTTGTCTTGCAGATGTTCATCAACTTTATAAATGCATTGATTGAACAGGATGAAAGAACCAATCAAAATATCAAGCGGACCCTCAGGAAGTATGTGAATGACAACCACAATGACTGGGACCTCCACCTTCATGCTGTGGTGTATGGAATCAACACTGCAAAGCAGGTTGTCTCTTAACATGCTTATTATATTTTTAATCTCTACTGTTAATCATCAATGGCAAAAATTAATTATTAAATTACAATTAAAGCGGGGGTAACACACAGTTTCTGTCAATCTCATGCTAATCTTGAGCAATCTAGAGTAGTATTGAATATTTCATAACTCAGAAGAGTCATTAGTTTTGTCATAAAAGACAGATACAGGTGTACAATTCTTTTTGAGAAAAGTCAATCTCTTGGAGGCGTGCAGTGGTTCTTTAGTATAAACTAATAGTAAATGGGATACTATCTTGTGTTTAGCACTCCACTAGACCAGTGGCGGCTGCTGATCTTTTAAAGAGGGAAGCTCATTTTTTCGGCCTAAATCATAAAATTGTCCATTTATGTAATTCTGCCCTACGTTCCTTTTCAAGAAAATGCTCTGTAACCCTGTCGTACCAACTAGGCGTCTTTTCCAGTGACTTGACCAGTGTCCTCTCAATGGCCAGCAGAGCTAGGCTGCTTTAAACGGCCTTGGCCCATTGTGTTACGGGTGTAGGACTTGAGCCGCTTTAAACAGGAGAAGCTCCTTTCTACACCTGCAGATGTAGCTCCAATTGTTGCCACTAATGAGAACAGCTTGTAAAGCTGAGGCATTGCACTGTCCAACTCCATGTCTTTAAGGAACACCAAATAATCACCTATCATATACTTTTTTCTTTACATGTTAAAATTCAGAGTCATAGCGCCACCAGCTGCCAACAGGAAATATTCCAGGTATAAATAAATTACAAATCTTACTATAATTCGCATAAATTCATTGTATCACCTATCATTTAATTTTCTCTTTATATGGTAAAATTCAGATAGTTATTGCGCCACCCAGCTGGCCACAGGAAACATTGCACTTATAAATGAATAAAAAAAAATCCATCTTTGGTCACCTGCATTCATTTTATCACCTATCATATACTTTTTTCTTTACATGGTAAAATTCAGATATAGTTATAGCGCCACCTGATGGCAACAGGAATATGGCAGGTTTTAAACTGTTTTTAACTGCTCATAGAGATTAAAACAGGTCAGCATCATATTTGGCCAGTGTACCTATCTATGTCAGTTGGACTTATAGTTATTGCGCCACCAGCTGGCAACAGGAAACATTGCACTTATAAATAAATAACAAATCCTTCTTTTAGTCACCTGCATTCATTTTATCACCTATCATATACTTTTTTCTTTACATGGTAAAATTCAGATATAGTCATAGCGCCACCTGATGGCAACAGGAATATGGCATGTTTTTAACTGTTTTTAACTGCTCATAGAGATTAAAACAGGTCAGCATCATATTTTGGCTCTCAGCGGAGGCGGTCGCATTTTCTCACTCCCCGTCCTTGCCCATATTTTCCCTGCTTTGTCTCCTGTCTTGTCTCGTCTCAACTACTGAGAGACTCTCTCTGCACTGCTCTCCAAACTTGGAAATTATGGAAGTGATCAACTGGTCTCTCAACGCAATTGACACCATTTTCTCGATGAGAAAATTGAGTTCGGGGGAACCCGCGTGTCCTGACGGAACGTACGCAGCTGGCTACACGATGGACGGCTGGGAGAGATGGCGGATCGTGTGTCTGGTGGCTCTTTCAGTCGAAGATATCGAGGATATTTACCTATTTGGAACCATGATAACAGGTCTTGTGCTGATTGGATTAGGCTTTGCCCTGGGTTATCGAAAAATTCATAAAACGGGAACAGCTGTCATAAGGCTGCCCGTTTTGATTGAAGCTGTTGGAAGAGCGGTCAGCATTGAGACTGAGACTATTAACCGAAATATGGTTGCCATCAGGGAAACCCTAACAGCTCTGGGAAGGAAAATTGATAATATCGGAGGTCAGAATCACCATTGAACCACTTGGACTATGAGGTTGCCGTGATATTGGAATACGGTTTCCCGACTAAACAATCACAACTTATCTTTCGACTCCCCGGATCCAGAAACGGCCTTGGCAAGCTGGAAAATTTAAACCTGTGGGAGCACTGCAGCGAGACGCTCTTGCGTTCCTCCCCAACCAAAGACTTAGAACTATCACACACACACACATACAGACTTATCACTCCCACTCCTCCGCATGCTTTGAACCGCCAGCCTGGAAAGCAGGTTCGTTGAGCGGCGCCATAATGGCACTGGACCGGATGGCTGCTTATCGGAGCTGGATTATCTTACCCTGTTGCAAGTCTTGTCTATGGTGTATTATTGTATCTGTGTTTTTTTTTCTCCCCACTTACCTCATGTTTTGCTGTATTTTTCTTCTTAAATCCATTTCGTTACACTGTACTTGTTATATGTGTAATGACAATAAATTGAATCCAAATCCAAAATCCAAATCCAAATTTGGCCAGTGTACCTATCCATGTCAGTTGGACTTATAGTTATTGCGCCACCAGCTGGAAACAGGAAACATTGCACTTATAAATAAATAACAAATCCTTCTTTTAGTCACCTGCATTCATTTTATCACCTATCATATACTTATAATTTACATGGTAAAATTCAGATATAGTTATAGCGCCACCTGATGGCAACAGGAATATGGCAGGTTTTAAACTGTTTTTAACTGCTCATAGAGATTAAAACAGGTCAGCATCATATTTGGCCAGTGTACCTATCCATGTCAGTTGGACTTATAGTTATTGCGCCACCAGCTGGCAACAGGAAACATTGCACTTATAAATAAATAACAAATCCTTCTTTTAGTCACCTGCATTCATTTTATCACCTATCATATACTTTTTTCTTTACATGGTAAAATTCAGATAGTCATAGCGCCACCAGCTGGCAACAGGAAATATGGCGGGTATAAATAAATAACAAATCCTAATATAATTCACCTGGATTTATTTTATCACCTACCATTTACTGTTTTCCTTGCGCAATCGGGTTGCGGTGGCACTTACTTGTCTATTTTCTCAATAGCAAGAAATCTCTTTGACCCATGCTCTAAACCCACTGGGAAGAAATTTATTTCGATTTCCACTGCACGTTCTGTGCAGTTTTTGACACATCCGGGTGTCATAGTTAAACAAACTCCACCTAGAGCTTTAATAAGGTTAACATCATATTTGGTTAGTCTCACATTCGTTTTTTTGTGATGCTTAATGGTTTAAACCTCGACGTTGAACGTTCGTTTGCCGGTCTCACGCACACTTTTGTGCATACGCATGCTTAGGGAATGAGACCGTTGCCTATTCTTCTCAAAATGCAACGTGTTTGATAAGAGTCGTGCCCCGAAATACGTTTTAAATATGTCAATCGTAACCTACTGTATTGCGTCACGAACTGGCAGCGGGAAATCTGGTCACGTAAATAAGGACGGTGTTTCTATAATGTGACTCCCTATGTGCACGTTGCCCACCGTTAGCTGTTCCTGAGGCCGACGGGTGGTGGTGGCGGCACAGGGTTGAGGTGCCACTTACACGAGGGCCCGCACATCGCTGCTTGCAGCTTTAATTAGGGCCCAAGCACGAAAGCGCAAGCCATCGGCTTGCTCTGCAGTGCAGAGCCCTCTTGTTTCTGTGTTGTTTCTTCTTATTATTAGGGCCCGAGCACGAAAGAGCAAGCCACCGGCTTGCTCTGCAGTGCAGAGCCCTATTGTTTCTGTGTTGTTTTTCTTCAAGCAAGCCACCGGCTTGCTCTGCAGTGCAGAGCCCTATTGTTTCTGTGTTGTTTCTTCTTATTATTATTATTCTTCCGATGTCACTTTGATCGCAATTTAGACGGCCTAAACATGCATGAAAACTCACAATAATTTGCACGCACATCAGACGTTGCAGAACTTGGCGTCTGATAGGGGTTTTAAAATTACGCGTGGCAAATTGGCTCGCTAGCGCCACCTAGAACTGCCCAGACCTCTACGCAATACGTACATGCACCAAAATTGGTAGGCTCATGTAACACCCCGAATCATTAAGAAAAGTCTCTTGGGGCATATCTCTAAACACAACAGGAAGTCCGTTATTTTTGATTTCCTGTTGAATTTTGTAATTTATTTCAATTTCCACGCGTCGTATTTGAACGAACTCCTCCCAGAGATTTTATCCGATCAACATCATATTCGTGTCATTTTCATCTTAAGGCCTCTGGGAAGCTAAATTGCGGAGATCCTGACTTTTCGTCGGGAAACGTGACCCTGGCGGCCTGCCAAACTTTAGCCTTCGCCATGAACAGGAAGTTGTTGTTACTCAGGCATAGAATGTCCAACAGAGCCCAGACTTCACACATTTGATTCAAGTCCTGGCCTGAATACATCTACATGGTAATTTTCAGATACAGTTATAGCGCCACCTGCAGGAAACAGGAAGTAACATGTTTTAAACGGTGATTAACCGTTCATCGAGATTCAAACAGGTCAGCATCATATTTGGCCATTACAGACAGTGTGATATTAAGACCTTTGTGATGATACAATGAAAGATCCTAACGTTTCGTTGAGAGGCGTGTCCATGGCGGCCTGACAAAGTTTTATGTCAAGCAATGGAACAGTGAGCTATAGTAACTCAGGCACACAATGTCCGACCCAGCCGCATACTTCATATGCTTGATAAGAGCCCTCGTATGAAGACATATCCATGTCAGTGTTCATTTATAGTCATAGCGCCACCAGCTGGCAACAGGAAATATTGCAGGTATAAATAAATGACAAATCCTACTATAACTCGCCCGCATTAATTTGATCAACTATCATTTACCTTTTCTTTAAATGGTAATTCAGATAGAGTCATAGCGCCACCAGCTGGCAACAGGAAATATTGCAGGTATAAATAAATGACAAATCCTACTATAACTCGCCCGCATTAATTTGATCAACTATCATTTACCTTTTTCTTTAAATGGTAATATTCAGATAGAGTCATAGCGCCAACAGTTGGCAACAGGAAACATTGCACTTATAAGTAAATAACAAATCCTTCTTTTAGTCACTTGCATTCATTTTTTCACCTATCATATACTTTTTTCTTTACATGGTAAAATTCAGATACAGTTATAGCGCCACCTGATGGCAACAGGAATATGGCATGTTTTAAACTGTTTTTAACTGCTCATAGAGATTAAAACAGGTCAGCATCATATTTGGCCAGTGTACCTATCCATGTCAGTTGGATTTATAGTTATTGCGCCACCAGCTGGCAACAGGAAACATTGCACTTATAAATAAATAACAAATCCTTCTTTTAGTCACCTGCATTCATTTTATCACCTATCATATACTTTTTTCTTTACATGGTAAAATTCAGATAGAGTCATAGCGCCACCAGCTGGCAACAGGAAATATGGCGGGTATAAATAAATAACAAATCCTAATATAATTCACCTGGATTTATTTTATCACCTACCATTTACTGTTTTCCTTGCGCAATCGGGTTGCGGTGGCACTTACTTGTCTATTTTCTCAATAGCAAGAAAGAAATCTCTTTGACCCATGCTCTAAACCCACTGGGAAGAAATTTATTTTCGATTTCCACTGCACGTTCTGTGCAGTTTTTGACACATCCGGGTGTCATAGTTAAACAAACTCCACCTAGAGCTTTAATAAGGTTAACATCGTATTTGGTTAGTCTCACATTCGTTTTTTTGTGATGCTTAACGGTTTAAACCTCGACGTTGAACGTTCATTTGCCGGTTTCACGCACACTTTTGTGCATACGCATGCTTAGGGAATGAGACCGTTGCCTATTCTTCTCAAAATGCAACGTGTTTGATAAGAGTCGTGCCCCGAAATACATTTTAAATATGTCAATAGTAACCTACTGTATTGCGTCACGAACTGGCAGCGGGAAATCTGGTCACGTAAATAAAGGACGGTGTTTCTATAATGTGACTCCCTATGTGCACGTTGCCCACCGTTAGCTGTTCCCGAGGCCGACGGGTGGTGGTGGCGGCACAGGGTTGCGGTGCCACTTGCGCGAGGGCCCGCACATCGCTGCTTGCAGCTTTAATTACATTGTGTTCTTGAGTACTTGATTCCGATTGGTCAGTTGTGACATTCCAAGGTACCCTGATATTTCCCAGATAACAAGCTCACAAAATACATGGTTAACCCAGATGCTGCAAATCATTTTGACAGGAACAGTTTAATATTACACAAAAATGAACTAGAATTGTCTTTTAATAAAATTTGACATTATATTTACATAATTGAACCGAATTGCCTTTTCCTGTCATTTGAAAATCGTGTTTTGCCTTAAAACTGAAAGGTTTTCTTGATGGAAATTGTATATTCATTAATAATGAGCTAAAAATATATATCAAATCAATATATCATGTTCAATAACTAACTTGGGATGTAACTAGCTATGCAATAAGTCGTATAATGTACAGTCGTGGCCAAAAGTTTTGAGAATTACATAAATATTCGTTTTCAAAAAGTTTGCTGTTAAACTGCTTTTAGATCTTTGTTTCAGTTGTTTCTGTGATGTACTGAAATATAATTACAAGCACTTCATACGTTTCAAAGGCTTTTATCGACAATTACATGACATTTATGCAAAGAGTCAGTATTTGCAGTGTTGGCCCTTCTTTTTCAGGACCTCTGCAATTCGACTGAGCATGCTCTCAATCAACTTCTGGGCCAAATCCTGACTGATAGCAACCCATTCTTTCATAATAACTTCTTGGAGTTTGTCAGAATTAGTGGGTTTTTGTTTGTCCACCCGCCTCTTGAGGATTGACCACAAGTTCTCAATGGGATTAAGATCTGGGGAGTTTCTAGGCCATGGACCCAAAATTTCAACATTCTGGTCCCCGAGCCACTTAGTTATCACTTTTGCCTTATGGCACGGTGCTCCATCGTGCTGGAAAATGCATTGTTCTTCACCAAACTGTTGTTGGATTGTTGAAAGAAGTTGCTGTTGGAGGGTGTTTTGGTACCATTCTTTATTCATGGCTGTGTTTTTGGGCAGAATTGTGAGTGAGCCCACTCCCTTGGATGAGAAGCAACCCCACACATGAATGGTGTTAGGATGCTTTACTGTTGGCATGACACAGGACTGATGGTAGCGCTCACCTTTTCTTCTCCGGACAAGCCTTTTTCCAGATGCCCCAAACAATCGGAAAGGGGCTTCATCGGAGAATATGACTTTGCCCCAGTCCTCAGCAGTCCATTCACTATACTTTCTGCAGAAGATCAATCTGTCCCTGATTTTTTTGGAGAAAAGTGGCTTCTTTGCTGCCCTTCTTGACACCAGGCCATCTTCCAAAAGTCTTCGCCTCACTGTGCGTGCAGATGCGCTCACACCTGCCTGCTGCCATTCCTGAGCAAGCTCTGCACTGGTGGCACTCCGATCCCGCAGCTGAATCCTCTTTAGGAGACGATCCTAGCGCTTGCTGGACTTTCTTGGACGCCCTGAAGCCTTCTTTACAAGAATTGAACCTCTTTCCTTGAAGTTCTTTATGAACCTATAAATTGTTGATTTAGGTGCAATCTTAGTAGCCACAATATCCTTGCCTGTGAAGCCATTTTTTATGCAACGCAATGATGGCTGCACGCGTTTCTTTGCAGGTCACCATGGTTAACAATGGAAGAACAATGATTTCAAGCATCACCCTCCTTTTAACATGTCAAGTCTGCCATTCTAACCCAATCAGCCTGACATAATGATCTCCAGCCTAGTGCTTGTCAACATTCTCACCTGAGTTAACAAGATGATTACTGAAATGATCTCAGCAGGTCCTTTAATGACAGCAATGAAATGCAGTGGAAAGTTTTTTTTGGGATTAAGTTAATTTTCATGGCAAAGAAGGACTATGCAATTCATCTGATCACTCTTCATAACATTCTGGAGTATATGCAAATTGCTATTATAAAACTTAGCAGCAACTTTTCCAATTTCCAATATTTATGTAATTCTCAAAACTTTTGGCCACGACTGTACACACAGCCAGCTGATCGCAAAATAAACCCTTCAGTGTGATACAAGACCACTTCGTGTCTGGTCCTGATGGTCTGGGTTTATTCTGGGATAACAAACTGCTGCCTGTACATCATCCCTTACCTAATAATAGGAGTTGTTTTTTTAAACTAACTGTGGATGTATTTTTGCTTTTTTCCATTTTTTCCCCAACAGTCCAGTAGGGATTCTTGTGGTGTCTACATGTTGATGGTAAGAATGTTTAATTTATCAAAGCTGTTAGATAATATTATCAAAGTCTTAAAGTGTTATTTGTGTTTCACAGTATGCTCTCAGCATCTGCACATCATGTCCCTTGACATTCACAGAGGTAAGCTGGAATTTTGCACAAGTATATTTATGAAGTACTGGTAGGTTTACATTTTTTTTTTTTTAGGAAGATGTCCCATTGATTCGCCAGTGGTGGTGCATTAACCTCATGGAAAGGTTTTGCCTAGAAGGGTATGATAGATTCTACAGATATAATTTGAGTGTCTTGGCTGTATTAATTTAGTTTAAGCTATTATATAGAGTGCATATACATTTACATATTTCAAAGGCATGGGCAGAGATTTGCATTCTGGACCGAAGAAGCATCCCAACTCCTTCAGGGGACCCTTGAGCCGGTTTTCAGGGTGTCGAAATTCACCACAAGCAGAAGAGTTGTGGATGACGAGGAGATTGATAAGGTAAATGATTATAGTTTATATGAAACAACTGTAACATTTGCATACATGCGGAATAAACAGTTTAACTTGTTATTATTTAACTGTCTATTATTTAAGGAGTAATTGACGATGGGCCATTAAATGAGTCAAAACATTATGCACACCTTTAGAATGTTTGTCAACCAATTACAACTAAGCATAAACTTAATTTACTTCAACAGATCCAGGAGCCAACCATTGTGCGAGACCTAAATACAGCGTGGTGCTGGGTACAGAATCACAGACACTTATTCCGTGGGGAGGTGACGGAGCCTGCCTTTTTGAATATGAACAAGGATGATCAAGAAAATGCTCTAAATAACCTCCTGGGGGAGCAAGTCTCTGAGGCAAAGGATGACTTTTTGTTTATATTTTACAGTTTATAGTTTAGGAAACATTTTTGTCATACTGTGTTGATGAACAAGGCCTTAAGGTCAATGCAATGTTCTAGAGTGAGTGGTTGAGCGAGTGAGTTGTTGTTCGAGCGAGGGTGAGTTGTTTTTCGTGCGAGAGAGTGCGAAAGAGTGAGCAAACAAGGGTGACTGGGTTAGGTTGAGTGATTGGGTGGGTGGGGTTTGGGTGGTTGTTTGGAATAACCAAATGTGTAAAAAAATGTAATAAATACATATCTTTTTCTGTGTGTTTCTTAAATGCAGACATTTGTTAAAATATTAGAAAAGTTAGGTCAATGCCCTGTTCCTCAATCAGCAATTTAAGTAGATGAATAAATGTTTGATTGTGTGACTGAGAGAGGCTGGGTGGGAGGTTGAGATTTAGTGAATGACTAAAGAAAATAAGGAACAAATGTATAAATAAATTGGATGAATTCTGAAAATCCTGCTTGTCAAGGGTAACCAGGTAAGGATTTCAATTATTTAATTAGGTTATCAAATTGTGCCACATATTAACCTTGACATATTTTGGGTCACATATTATTTTTATAGGTTTTAAGAGAATCACTAATAAACATATTAAATTTAAGTTTTATAGTTTTTCTATAAATAAAGAAGTATTTTATATATAAAAATCAATTTCTCACTCCTGACATATAATATTTTGTCATATTGTATTTTCTTGGAATCAAAAAATATAATAAAAAGCAACATAAAGATTATTAGAGAAAAACTACTTTCCACTCTTTACAGGATTCTTTGTGTATCACTCGTACGTTTCACCAAACCATTATAATTTGTAATGTGTTTAATGTCTTTTGATGTTAATTGCTCTTTTTTTATAAAGAGTTTATTTTAAAAAATATTGGACATTTTTTATTAAAACTGCCGTAAATTGTTTCGAACAGAAGTAGACGGAGTTTCACGCATGCGCGGAACAAATCGTGTTTGCCGTAAATTATTTTGGCCGGAAGTAGACGCACTTTCGCGCATGCACGGAACAAATCATGTTTCCTGCCCGTCACCCTCCTTGTGTCATTATACCTAGTTAGTGTTTCCTTATAGATTGTCTCAGTTCCCTTTGTCCCTCGTCGGTGCATTGCGTTAAAAAAAATTCGATTTCAGCGAAGTTCTTGTTAAATACCAACTCGCATTGTACGAGTAAATCGTATGCGAAGTAAATATCAAGCTCGCGATGTATGTGCTCTCAAGCTCGGCTTCAACAATGCGATGCACTCACGAGCGGCGACCAAAATTTCTGACATGTCAGATATTTGTCCGACCTTCCGATTGCCGGTATGGAGATGGTAATCGGCTCTCGAATACCCCTGTACACTGGATGACAAACGACGTACAAGAAAGGATACATTCGGAACGACTCAAAAGAGGAGTCGTCAGCCTCAGAAATCCACTCAAATTTGGACGGAACTCGCACAGTGTATGCCCGCCTTTATGTAATCTTGTGACTCTCGGATTGTATCGTTAGCAAACGAGACTGACATATGGAACGCGAACGGGGACAATACTCTTAACATGAAACGCGTGAAATTTGGACGCGTCAACACGATCAATTTGTACGCGTAAATACGAATGTTGAGTTCGTGTGATTGCGTCAGACCGTACACCAGCCAATAGCGTTGCTCTGTTTAAGATTATATTTGCATTTGTGATGCGATGGCACGTAGCTATATACGTATATAAACATCAGACGACCATTTTTTGCGTGAGAGATGATGCGCTGTTAGGTAATCAAATACCTATGCAAACGTCTCACGTAGCATTTGTTCGCGAATGAGATCGTAATTGTGTGTTGGCATGTACGTAGGCAAACGTAGAAGTTCTGAGTGATACGTTGGTTGTGATGTCAGTCCTATGTCATGGGTTGTCATCTCATCTTTCGTCCCAGAATCCCCGTTTTAATATAAACAAAGTGATTAAGATTGGGCAAGAAATATTAATTACATTAAAGGCCCAGAAAACAAACCTCTCAATGGTGTCGCCTTGCGAAAAGTTGTTATTCTCGTCTGTGTTATTATGTGTTTTTGTATCAATGCATTAAATCTCGTATTTAATGCTTCAAGTCTTCTCCTCATCGACATTATTGGTCCACTATCGCTATGGATGATGATACCTCAGTTTATGAGTGCAGTTACTGTACCTGTCGTTATATCTAGCCACGCCTAGTGGCTGTATTGTGAACTACACAACCCAGTCTTCATAAGCAGACAGCAAAATCACAAGTGTTGAAATATTTTTGTAAAATGAAGAAACAGTCAGTCATATTTATTTATAGAGCACATGTAAAAACAACAGCTGTTGGCCAAAGTGCTGAACAAAATGTAACCATATAACAAAATAGAAAAAGTAAACAAAGCACACAGTGACAGAAGTAAGCACAGTGGCATTACTGTAATGTGATAGTACACTACAGTTATGCCACTGTGCTTACTTGTGACCATATGTAACCGTAGATAAATACGTTTTAAGAAGAGACTTAAAAACAGCGTATGTTGGTGAAGTTATAAAAGGTGGCAAATTGTTCCATAGCTGTGAGCAGCCACTGAAAAGACACGATCCCCTTTTCATTTTCAAGCCTGTCCTTGGAACAGTCAACTGAAGGCTACTATAGTTGACGTAAGTTCCCGAGGCATTACAGTGGAACAGAATCAGATCTGAGATATATGATGGAGATATTCCATCCAAACCCTTATAAACAAACAACAATGTTTTAAAATGGATACGATGTTTAACTGGGAACCAGTGGAGAGAGATAAACATTGGTGAAATATGTTCCCTTTTACTTGTTCCTGTTAACAGTAGAGCGGCAGCATTTTCAACAAGTTGAAGACTAGACAATAGAGACTGTGAAAAACCCTAGTACAAAACAATACAATAATCTGGATGAGATAAACGCATGTATTACACACATGTTAAGGATGACTTCATCTTTGCAATATTCTTTAGCTGACAGGGCAAATAACAAATAATGCAAGACTGATAATTAATTATTAAGTATACGGCATCATTTATTGCCTTATGTTCTTTTAACCACATCTGAAGCTTTGAAATTTGCCCTGCACATTACATATAGACAGGCCTATGAAGAGATATACAGTATGGTGGTCAAAAGTCATACACCTTATTCTTAATACAGTACAGTGTGACCTGGAAAAACAATGACAGTGTGTGTGGTTTTGTGATAGTTGTTTAAGGGTTTAAATTTGTCCTGTTCCATTAAACTGTTCCCTGGTCTTAGGTCAAACATGCAGAAAGTGCTGAAAAATAAATGTCCAGCTGTGACTATACAATGTTAGATTCATCTTTACAGACTGACAACAAGCACTCATATCTTCAGAGGATTTCTCTGAAGATCAGTGTACAAGTTAAATGGCTCATAAACAAAAAACTCTTAGACAACAATCAGACAACACAAAAACTATAATTGATTGTCCAGGTACATCAAACAGTATTATAAGAATAAGCAATATGTAAACTTTTGAACGGGGTGATTTTTTATATATTCAGTTATTATTCTGTTTTGTGGAATATATGTGAAATAATTTGTTCAGGGCAGTACTAAAATAAAAACAAATCTTTAAAATTACACTTATCTGAATAAATTAAATTTCAAAAGTTTTTAGGAATTTGGAAGGTGTATGTAAACTTTCGACCCCTGTGTATATTCCATATGATATCATAAAATAAATTATGACAATGAAAACCACACACTCTTTTATTTATTCCTATTTTTTAATATCAGAATCAGAAAGAGCTTTATTGCCGAGTATGTATGTTTGCACATACAAGGAATTTTTTTTGGTGACAGGAGCATCCAGTACACAGAAACAGCAACAACAGTACACAGAGACCATAACACAATAGAATACAGTACACAGATGATTTAAATAAGGGTCTATGGGTATAAAAATAAGAAATACAATATAATAAACATAAGATATAGATGAAGAGAGTAAAGCTATGTGTGTATGTAAATATGTACAAGTAAAAACTAAGAATCGACTATTGTAGTACAAGGTATGTGCTATATACAGCAGAATTAAATATAATTTACATAAAAAGTTGTATAAAAATAGATAGTGTATTATCTGCATGATATAATTAATATTGCACTTAAGTTTTATTGCACAGAGTTATTAATTGCACGGTGGGTATAAAACATTGAACTGTTCAAGAGGTAGATGGCCTGAGGGAAGAAGCAGTTTTCGTGTCTGGTTGTTTTGGTGCTCAGTGCTCTGTAGCGCCGACCAGACGGCAGCATTGTGAAGAGATGATGGCTTGGGTGTGAGAGGTCCAGGGGGATTTTCTGAGCCCTTTTCCACACTCTGGAGTTGAGGGTGGGCAGGGGAGCACCAGTGATCTTCTCAGCAGTCCGAATCTTCCTCTGTAGTTTTCTGATGTCTGACTTTGTGACTGAGCCAAACCAGACAGTGATGGATGTGCAGAGGACAGACTCTGTGACTGCTGACTAAAACTGTTTTAATAGAGTTTGTGGTAGGTTAAACGTCTTCAGCTGATGTAAGAAGTACATCTCCTGCTGGGCTTTTTTAGCAATAGAGCCAATGTGATTGTCCCACTTCATGTCATGAGAGATGGTGGTGCCCAGGAACCTGAATGACTCCACTGCTGCCACAGTGCTGTTCATGATGCAAGAAGCTGGAAGTTTTTAAGATAATGCCCGGAAAGGTTGTCCTTTTAGGGATGTTCATCTCTGCTTGAGTCAGTACAAAGGTATCTTTAATGTCCTTTGGTATTCTAACCATGCCTTTAATTGCTCCCTTATCCACATATGTGCATTTTGGACATAATGGTTACATTGAAGCATGAAAAACATAGTTTAAACCCTTTTCAATAAATACATTTTATTTGATAAATATCTTCTTTAAAATTCTGTATTAAAACGTATATAAGACATAAGTGATGTTATAGGCAGTAATATGTGTGTGCAGTGACCTTTAAATTGTATATAAAAACGTAAATATATGTAAGTTATACACCATACAACACAGGATAGAATATATGTATGGCACAAAAGAAGCAATTAAATAACAGAGATATATAATAAGTGATTTTAATTTATTTATTGACCTCAAATTGTCAGCAGTTCAACTAAAGCAGAAAGATTAGTAAGTCACGTTTCAAAATAAGAGTCAAAATATTACACGCTCAAAAATGACCTGTTGACACGACAAAAACGTTCGTTTAAACAAAACACGGCCAAAAAGATCGCGTTATGACGATACAAACGATCGTGTCTTCAAATAACACGCACAAAAACTTTGCGTTAAGACGAAAGAAACGTTCGCGTTTACACGGAACAAAAAGTCACGTTCAAAATTGTCACGTTGAAGCGTCCAAATTTCACGCGTTACGCGTTATACATATTGTCCCCGTTCACGTTCCATAAAATTGATCGTGTTGACGCGTACAAATTTCACGCGTTTCATGTTAAGAGTATTGTCCCCATTCGCGTTCCATACTATGGAACGTTCGCGTTTACACGGAACAAAAAGTCACGTTCAAAATTGTCACTTTGAAGCGACCAAATTTCACACGTTACGCGTTATACTTATTGTCCCCGTTCGCGTTCCATACTACACAGTATGGCGTTCCAAAGGGTCCAAATACATGACTTTGCAGCACACATTCGTCTCACTGAACGTCTAACTCCACGTCTTAACTTTTTTTTATTCTGCTATTTATTGCATTGAATTCAAGACGCTGACGTGACGTAGACGTCACGTAAATCACGTGCAGCAGGGAACGTCCAGTTAGGCGTCACGTGTCATTCACGTGTAGCAGTGAAGTAATTTGTTTTCATTTTTGCTAACACGTATTGTAACACGCTACTATACACGGTTTCAAGCGTCTACTTTGTTATGGCGTCCCATTCGGTCCAAAAAAATGACTACCTATGGCGTCCCATTCGGTCCAAAAAAATGACTACCCAGCACACACACGTCTCACTCAACGTGATGTCTGCGTCTGCCGAACGTGACGTCTGCGTCTGCCGAGCTCGACGTCTGCGTCTGCTGATTGACTCGTTGGTCTGCCGAACGTGACGTCTGCGTCTCACTGAACGCGACGTCTGCGTCTGCCTGAACGTACAACCAGTTTAATGTTTTTATATTGACAAATAACTTTAAACAGTTATTAACTGAGAGTAAACTTATTCTTTTTCTTTTTGGAATAGTAAATAGAAGTTTGAGTATGTTGTAATCATTTGACTGATCTCACATTTATTAAAATGAGCAATTACTGTAAGTTCTTTTTAGCTTACTTATTCTTGCTCACAACATATTATCACATTCCCAAGGGGTAATATCTCGTGGCCACGACAAAACTAAGTGAAACGAGCATGTCCCCTCCCGGTCGCCGTACATGTGAGATTGGTCAACGTGGTAAATATATTTACGCAAATTATCCTGTCCTTTTGGAAATGGTTTTTATGGAATTCCTTCTTGACAACATATCCAACAGGAAGAAATAGCATTATTGGAATTAAATATACAGCATGTACTTTTCACCACTAGGTGTCTCCTAGTCACCAAAATAAGAATCTTGATTGATGCCTGTAACTAACAATCATTGAATAAAATTAAGAATGTATTGTAATTTAAACATTCAAAGTGACAGTACTTACTATAATTACTATCTTTTAATGCTACTTAATTATTGGTAACATTTATGTTTAATGTAACATTAATGTTTAATGTTACTAAACACTTTTAATGTTACTAAATCAAGACGTTACTTACCGATATAAGTGGGAATTATCGAACTTCCGAGGCAGCAACGTGAGAATGGACCCAGCTAAAATATACATTTATTTCAGTCCTTTGTACTCTTATCACTATCTTAAATATTTTCATAATTGGGTTCTCTCTTCTTGTTTAATTTGAAAAGCTATATACTGTATGTTTGCTCCCCAGATCTTTCGATCCCTCCATGGATATCAGAAAATTGCTATAATAAGCTATTCTTTTTTTTGATACTTTTTACTCTCAGCTGCTGCTCCATTTATAAATTCATAGTCAAAATATGTACATATTATATATCTAGTAGTGAATGTTTTTCTGCTCACCGTGCATATTGTTTTAATTTGCTGAACATAAGTCTTCCATGTACATTTCTCTTCACACCATAACCCTACATTTCTAACTCTTTTACACTTTCCATACTTCTGACCACATTGTTCAACTTCTCTTTCCCCTAAATAACATAACTGACATCTTTAAACGCCATAACCCAACGTTCTGCCTTTATAACCTTCTGAGTACCTTAACTGAGATG
>VCII01000209.1:0-35069 GCA_006030095.1 Triplophysa siluroides | reverse complement strand
GACCAGCCTATATTTGTCAGTGCCTGGTTTTTGAACGGGGAAAATGGGGGTGTTCCATGGGGAATGCCACTCGGTTATGACACCTTTCTCCAACAGGCCCTGCATTGTTGATGCAATGCCTTCTTCAGCCTCTGGTTTGTTATGATATTGTGGAACCCACTGGGGTTCTGTGTGTGTAATTTCAAAGGTCACCGGAGTGATGTCACACAGGCCAACGTCTGTTGGGCCTTGTGACCAGAGGTCAGCAGGTTGTTGTGCAATCAACTGCTCGGCCCCTGGGCCGTCTGTTAATTCACGGCCATGACTTCTCGAAATTTGGCGATGGGTTAATACTCCCATATCATCCGTTTTTTGTGATACCCAATAAGAATCGGTGGCGCGGGAATACAGAACACCCTCAATGTCGCTGGGCTCCCAATCAGTGACAGACCGTAGTCTTTTTGTCATACCTCCTAATTCTCGTGCCTCATGGCCTGGATGCAATGCCATGGAAATATGTGGTGCTGCAGTATCACTCATTTCATACCATATCTGTTGTTGGGGTGTTAATGCAATGGGGGCTACCACGCCTTCTTTTCCTACATATAATCCCTCTCCCATGAGGCGCCACATGTGTCCCTCAAGGTCTTGAAACATTTCTTGGTAGGGAACGCTGTCATTTCTGTCATAAATAATGTACAATGCAAGGGGTCAATAGGAGGGGAAAACTGCCAAATCTTTAATCCACGGCAAATGGTCGTGTACAGTGAAACCACACTTAATCTGGATGGGGAGGTGTCTAATTCCACCCAGTAGATATCAGCCATCTCTGGCAAGGGTCCCCCTAGCAAAACACTTTGGGTATGACCCCTTGGTTGTTCCTGAGAACAGTCAACTGCAGTGCCGTCCGGGAATGTAACAATGACCCCTTGTGGTGAACATAAAATGCTTGCTCCCAATTTAATTAACAAGTCTCTTCCCAATAGGGAACAGGGGCGTTAGATGAGTACAGGAATGAATGTGGAAGACTTTGATTTGCCACTCGTGTGGTAAGAGGTGTTGTCATTGGCCAGTGTTCTAATCCGCCAGAGAAACCCATAACTCCCACTGTTTTATCACTTATGTCTTTGTCAGTGATTGTGCCCCTTGTCACAGTGGAGTATGTTGCTCCGGTATCAACCAGAGCTTTTAGTGGTCTGTTGTTAACCACTATTTCCATGAGGGGCTCAGCCATTCCCCTCATGGTTTTGTTTCTGGCGGCCCCTTCAACAATCCCCTGCGTCTCCCCCAGGGCCCCATGTTGGGTGCATAGGCGCCTGAAGACTGTGGGGAGCCGAGTGCTGTTGCCCCGGGTATCGTGAGGCTTGAGATCTACCACGACCTCTGGGTCCACCCTGCTGAGGACCCCATCCCCCTCGAGGTGGCCCCGTAACCTGACCGTCCCCTGCCCTGGGACATTCACTTCTCCAATGATCAGTGCCTCCACACTCAAAACAAGCACCCCTCGGTCGCCCCCTCCCCCCTATTGCCTCTTCCCTTAGCCCATTCACTATTTCCCCTCTGTCTATACCCTCCCCAGGGTCCCATCGGTTGCGGGCCTGCTTGGAAATATCCTCCCTGGTCATACCCGAAATAAGGGGGTATGACTGACGGAGCTGGTGGGGTTTGGATCCCGGGCGGCATGGCTGAGCCATCCATAGGTTGTTGCGACATTTGTTTAGGTTTCTTACCTCCTTTAGCCGCCTCCAATTGTAGTTTTAATAATTGGTGTTTGGCAGTTTCAATGTCATCTAACTCTTTACTCTGCTTGTCCACTGATCTATCTATGTGAAATACTAAATGCCTCTCCCACACTTCGTTAGAGGCCACTGGTATGTCAGGGTTTCCCTCCATTGCTTGTTTCACACCATTGGGGGCCCCGGACATCACGGCTGTTCTGAAAATGTCTCGAGTTATAGGGTTATTCAAACTATTTTCCTCAACCATTTGTTCCCATTCCGCCGCACATCTGAAATAATACCCTGATCCAGTCTCACCGGCTTAATGCGAAATTTAATGTTTTGGTACACTGTGGGGGGCGTCGGGAATTGGGCTAAGGGCTTTACTCACTTCTGTACTTACTGCTGTGTATACCTGTTCATTGAGCTCATCTTCTATGTGTGCGTTTTGTTCAAAAGCTATCATCTGAGAAACAGTAAAAATTTGGCCTAACAGGCATCTCAAATCTCCCACCGCCAAAGTGGTTCCATGACATAATGCCTGTAATTTAGTCAGCCACCTACTCCGCCCGAGGTGATGGGGGGTAATTTAGCTAATACAGCTGTCATGTCACTGTGACTCCATGGCTGATATTTAGATTGGCCATTCCTTCCCTGCAATAATGGTGCTTGTAAGCCAGTTCTTAACTGATGGTAAACTCCTCCATCTAGTGGCTGGTCTTCTACCTCCCTATTTTCTGTTTCTCGGGGATAATTAATGTTCCCCTGGTCTCGTAAAGTTGGCGTGAATGCCAGTGTGCGTTTGTATGGCTTCTTGTGCCATGTGCCACTGGGCTAGATGTCATGATCCCTTTAATGACTATCCTCTGACATTCTTGTGTTTGTAACCCCCTGCGGTCTTTTCCAAATGCTCCCTGTTGTCCATTATGGTCTTCTTCCTCAAACTGGATGGACACTTCCTCATTTTCTTTCACTAATCCTCCCTTTTCAGTGACTACACTTTGTTCCTCCTCACTGTCTTCCTGTCTCTGTCACCTCCTCTATCTGTGCGGTTAACACCTTTAATTGGTTGCTTAACTTCTCTAAGTCGGGTATGTCTACTTCTACCACTGAGTCTTTCACATTGACTTGAACTTGCTGTTGCGCTGATGCATAGGGCGGTGGCTTCAACATACTCAAATCAGGATACAAGGGGGCGGATCCTATCTGAGATGAGCTACTGGGTCTTGCACTTCTTGTTTTACCCTTACTTTCTTCCTGTCTTCTCAGCCTGCACATCTTCTGCGCCCTCTCTCTTAGCTAGACTCAGTGCAGTGGCAGTAAGCGCAATGCGCGTCCACAGCCTTAATTCACATCTCAATTCTTCCTCCTGCTTACCATGCTTACCTTTGTTAAACCATTTCACGTCTTTTCCCTCTTCTACATATCTTTTCAGTCTTACCTGGGCTCTTTTCTCCATGTCCCTAACTTTTGGTGCCAACTTAATTAACATTCTCTCGGGATTCTCCCAACCATTTTCAATACATATCTGACTCCATCTACTTTCCCAAACTTTCTTCTCTTTTTTATGATTTTTTGGCTCTGATTGCGCCATTAACATATCTACTACATTTCCCCACTGCGTGGTAACAGGGGTACACCCATACTCCTCACATTCTTTCTCAAATTCAGACATTTCATACAGCAATACAAACACACTTATTACAAAATTACAATTTCCTATACTAATGTGCCGTAGGACTTCAACCCAAGGTCTTCCTACTGCTGTGGGCCTCTCACCCACAGTCTTCTATTAATCTGCCGTAGCCCTTTAATCTACGGTCTTACCTGCTGTGGGCCTCTCACCCACAGTCTTAATTTACTCTGCCGTAGGATTTTCACAAAATTATTACGGAATTTCTCCCCTAAAATTAATTTGCCATAGGATTTTCACAAAATCTGCCGTAGGATTTTCAAAAAAATTGTTCTCACCCCTACGGTCTTATCACACCTATGGTCTTTACACACCTGCGGTCTTAATACTGCTGTGGGCCTTTAACCCACAGTCTTCTAATTTAAACTCTTAAACTACTTTCATGTTAATGTGCCGTACTTAAACTACGGTCAGCTGTGGGCCTTTCATCCACAGTTTTATTTAATGTGCCGTACTTTTAAACTACGGTCAGCTGTGGGCCTTCATCCACAGTCTTCTAATTTAATGTGCCGTTAAACTACGTCAGTGGGCCTTTCATCCACTTTTAACTACGGTCAGCTGTGGGCCTTTCATCCACAGTCTTTTATTTAATGTGCCGTAGTTTAAACTACGGTCAGCTGTGGGCCTTTCATCCACAGTCTTTATTTATTCTGATCAACAGATATCAACACTATCTATTAAATGGAACGGAATACATATCAAGTTCAACACATGAAATTTAGAGTGTCCAATATGCAGAAGTTCGTTTTTAAACCGGTTTCTGCTTACCTTTTAATTTTGGTCGACCGTATGTTGAACCCAAATCGTTCCGTGCCGGATTTTCGGTCCTTGCCGAATTCTACGACTATCCTTAGAGCCTTTTTTCTCCAATCACGTCGGCGTCACCATTTGATGGACTCTTATGTCCTGCGTGGTCAAAAATTGGAAAGAGGCAACTCTAACAAATGTTGAAGTTTATTGATCAGAAACAGCGCTGGGTTGTCTCAGTGTCTTACAAAGAACCAACCCAGTGTGTCATTCTAACAACATATTTATAGTGTGTATGTGAGAGGATGTATCTTCTTTCTTCAGGCGGTGCCTCCCTCTCTTGATTCAATCAGCTTCGTTCTCCTTTGTCTGCAAACATCATATGACACCCCACAACACCCAAATTCTGCATAGCTAAGTACTCAGATAATGATATGTGTGTGCATGCACTTCTTTGTTCCACCTTTGGTCTTTGACCCTTTAATTTATTGTCTGCACTCACATTCCTAGAGGCACCAATCAGCATTATCTGCTGCTTCCCAATTTGTACACAAGGCTACATACATACCACATCCTGTAGCAAACACATTCCAATCAGCCCTTAACTCCTCAGAGTTTTCTGCCTAAACATTTTCATTAAACACCACACATATTATGTTCATCAAAACTGTAATAAAGAATAAACATTTAAACGTAATAAACGTATTAAAAAACTCCTTCAACACAAAGCAGTCTAACTGAAATCTCTTTTAATCGTCAGAAATGGCAAGGACAGACAGCGGGATAGACAGCTCTTACAGTGAAGTAAGTTTTTAAAAGACATTTTAAATGATAAACATACAGATGTTCAATTGTAAATATATTCGTTAAATCTCATTGTTGTGTATTATATTTTCCAGGCACCACGATCTCATCAGCCGGACAGTAAGATCAGTGTGTGTGTTCTTTGAGAGCCCTTAGGAAAACTAACAATGGTTTTACAGCAGTATAAAACAGATGTTGTTTGGTCTTATTTTTCAGGACAGCGAGCACACATCGTCAGATGATGACGAAGAGCCACCAGACCCTCCCCCCCTCTTCTCTCCTCACCATCACCACCTCATCTGGACATAGAGGAGGCATGTAATGGAAATATTACACATGTTCTGTAACCCGATGGTTTAGCATTGCCTGGTTATTTTTTCTCACTGCAGTATTTCGCGGATGATGAGGACGACAGTGAAGATCAAGAGTTCATTTTATGTTCATTGTGTTTTTATATTTTTAATTCAATAAAACAAATGATTCTTAAAAGTGCATTGGTTTGCTTCACTTTTTTGCTCTCCTGAAGCTACAGACAAATGTAATAAACAGTGTGCATCAGTTGAATTGTGAGGGTATTTTTAAAAACAAGAATTTTTATTTAAAGAATATCTTGCTGGCCTAAAATCTTTACTAGCACAGGGGTACTCCAATTCCCAGAATCCTGCAGCGTAAACAAATATGGTGTCGCCCGTCAATGAATGACAAATAACTTACAACACAATTTTAAGGTAAGAATCATTTGTTTTATTGAATTACAGTTTTGTGCTATGTTATTGTATTTGTTTGTAATATGTCTGCACAAGTCTTATGTTCTGCTTGAAAACTTAATAGCTCTGACTCACTCTGGGAATGACCCCATAACGTTTTCAGATAGTATTCCCATAAAGTTCATTTCTTTAATTTAAAGTTTTGTGTGTAATGTTCAATGTGTTGTTTAATTTAATGTTGTCATGTCCAGGATTGCATACAGTTTTGCTGTTTGTTCAGTAACCACATTTGGGTATCTGATATAAGACAAACATGAATGTCCTTTTGTATGTTTTATTTATCCAGAAGAGATGAGATGATTGTTTATAAGTAAAAGATTACTAATAAAGACAGACCCCTGTAAAAAAAAAGACATTTAAAAGAAGAACAACACATATGGCCATAGGATTTTATTTATTTATTCAATTTAAAAAACGTGTGTGCCCAACGTGCAAGAAGGACCAGGCCACCCTGTCGGTTCACCTGCGCAGGCTGTGCATTAAAAATGCAACACCTGAGGCCATCGCTAAGGTGGTAGAGAAGGCCAAGGCCAATTCTCTGGAGATTCTGCAGACTGGCATGTTCTTCAGTTATGTACACTTGGCCAAGATCATGATGGACTCATGTCCCATCGATATGTTGGTGAAGCAAAATTGTGTTGTCTTGCTTTTTCTTTGTGTGATTTCCAGGAGCTGTGAATTTACCTTTCTGTTTTAATTCTCTCTAAAAGGTTGATTGAGGAATTGGAGCGTCGCCATATGGTGGTGACAGAAATTCCTCCAGCACTGGGAGTGGCACCAACGCCTTCCACCGGCACGACTCCACAGCCAGTCACCGTTGTCACGACCCCAGAACCACCAGCTGTGGTAGAGACCGAGGAGGCTGAGTCCTCTGAGGTGGGCAGTGACAGCAGCGGCGAGACCTTTCAGATGTGAGAATACAGCTCAAATAGAACATTGCAAAAAGTCTCATCTGTGTGGCAATGTAAAATGCTTTTCTTTCTTTTCAGGTAAAAAATGTGGCTAGATTTCTCCATTTCATGGACCCACAACAGCCGTCTCTGTTGTTTGCAAGGAGCAGGGAGAAATTAAAGCTGTATCTCCGTGTGCTCAACTACCTCAAGAGCACGAAGAGGTTTAGTATGATTTGATGTTTTTTATATACGGACACTTCATTGGTCTTAAATGCGTATCATGACTTAAATACTTGTCATTCTTGCTCCAGATTTCTCCAGTACCACAAGGTCAACACGGACCTCATGCACAGCGACAAACAGCTGCACAAAGAGCTAGGGTAGCTCACATGAAGAGACTGCTGGTCTGTGCTGGAGAAGGCCAAGAGAGAGTTCCTTGCTGTCATCGCTATGGTGTTCACTAATAGTGCATTTGAGGACACACTGGCTATGTCAGAGTGCACCCTGGTGCTCTACTACTTGGAGGCAGTAGTTATACTGAAACATCTACAGCGCCTCACACACCCAGTGATATTGGATAGTGCCTGACAGGAGCGTCTGTCATCTGTAAGTATTTTGTTTTGATTTTGGAAAAAGTCTTACACCGCTGTGTATGATACTGACGATTGTTCTTCGTTTTTTTTGCAGCACACTTTGGCCGGCGACTTCCAAAAGAAAAACACGTCATTGGTTAGATTGAGAGCCAGGGCTGGAAAAGCAACACCCCTTCCTACGCCCTCATTGTCAGTGACTGGAAGGCGCCGGGACCCGTCCGTGCTGTGATGGACTGCACGCACATCCGAAAACTCACAATTTCACAGAAGTGGAAAGGCCTGAATCCGACTGATAAGGATGTTGTCACAAAACGTTCTTTCCAGATCAGAGAGGTCAAATGTGACTATCACAGACGTGTAGTCACGGCAAGTGAGGGCCAGAATATCCAAACTGGCAAGGGTGAATCTGGAGCCTTGTTCTTCTACACAGACAGGAAGGGCGAGCCGATGTGCATAGACTCCAGCCGCCGCGAATGCCACCCCAACGGGCAGCCGTTTGGTCACCACATTTGCCACTCTGGGAAGCGCGCTAATATACGACCCAGGCTGTTTACAGCTCAGGAGGATGGGAAGGACATAGACATGAGTGGATTAAGATTTTACATAATGGAGCTGTAACTTGAATCAAGTGCAATGGGTTTTTAACAGTGTTAAAACAAGGGTGTCCCATGTCAGCGCTGTTGTACTCTCTAGTTGCGGAACCCTTGGTGTTGGCCATGAGGCAAAAATAAATATATAAAGGTATTAATGTTGAATGTAATGCAGAAGGAGAAAAAATATGCAGACACTACGCTAATTGTTAAAGATATAGAGAGTGTTTAAATTGCTATGGGAATTGTACAGGAATTTGTAAAGGATCAGGAGGGAAAGTTAACAAAGATAAAACTGGGTGAATGAGATTTGGGAACGTGCAAGATTTAACAAGTCATTTTACTTTTAAAGAAGTCAAAGAAATCAAGATTTTGGGAGTTTTAATGGGGGAGGATGAAAAGAAAGCAAACGAAACAATGTGGGAAGGTATTTTAGGAGATATTGAGAGAAGACTGAATTTTTGGGTGCTAAGAACATTACGTCTTAGCTTCCAAAGGTTCTGTGGTCAAGTTCAAGCTTCTCCTGTCTGAATCGGATTTTCTACCTCACGTTGGCCTTCACACTTACATGTCAGAGCATGAATGAGTTTTCAAACTTTTTAGGGGGAATTATCCCCAACTTTGATAGACATTTAATCTTGGGGATTTTAACAGACATGTGTGTATTGTCCATCTAATCTTTTAGCCAGAGATTTTTTGAAGCTTATTGACACAGCTTGTAAATGTTTCTTTTCATATGCATGGTCATACCCTTGATTTGGTGCTTTCTCTCATGGTTTGGATCTTGCAATAGACGACCACGCTATATCAGACCACAAGCCTATTATTCAGAGTGCCCAAAAAAAAAAACAACATTACTAGACCCACCAAGGTCTCATACGACAACACAAACTACTTGTATCGAGTTCTCAGCTGTTTTTAAGGAGGTATTCCAATCATCCGACTTAGTTTGTGATGATTGGAGTGGTGCTGATTATAATCATTTAAATTTTACCGAAAGAAGGTGGAAAAAAGATAAGCTGCAAGTTTCTTATGGAATATAAAAAAACAGTCTGATACAATATCAGAAAATGATGAAAACAACAAAGTTTAAGTACTTTCAGACTTGTAAAACCAGAAAAATGTGTTCTAGAATTGTAAAAGTTTTTTCAATCATTAATGCGGGTATCAATCTTTCAGTTGATCTCTTCACTATAGTCCATGGCGATGTGTCAAATTTCTTATTTATTTTGTGGACAAGATAAGGGATATTAGGCTAGATATTCCCTCCTCTTGTCAAGATCCCTCTGTCCCTCCACTTGTTACTAGCATCTTGTGTCAGTTTAAGCCGGCCACTATGCCTGGGGCCCGTTCTTCGTACGTTGCTTAAAACATCCGAGATCAAATGACACATCCAAGATGATAAAATCGTGCTAATCATGATCCGGCTAATTAGGTTCTTCAAACACACCTGCCGCTTATGATTAGTATCGCTGGATTGAGTTAGTGAGATAGTTGCGCGTTCATGCGCTTGTTTAAAAGGGGATATGTATCGATAGTACAAACATTGAATCAGCAACGCCTTCTATTGGCTGCTCACCATGGCAAAAAGAGTGCGCTCAGTTTTTCTACGCAGCAGAGCAAGAATTATTACTGGAAGGGTATGCCGAGTTAAAAAAAAAAAACACCAGGGAACACTTCAAAGTGTGTAAAAGCCAGGAGAGAGGGCTGGCAAAAAGTAGCAGACAAATTAAATGCGTAAGTGTTCCATGTTATGGTTATATCACTTATTATTACAGTATATATTCTTATTTCATAATTGCTTAATGTCAGAGCCAGCTCAGGACCCACTAGAACATGGGAACAAGTAAAAGTGAAGTACAAGAATATTCTTCAAAACTGGTAATCCTTTCTACTTCTACTGTTTAGTATCTGTTACCAAAAACATTTAAATGATGTTTGTCTGTTTATAATCAGCAATCAAGAAAAAGGCGGAGCAGAAAAAAACAGGTGGTGGTCCTGCACCCCCACATTATACCCCGGCAGAAGAGCTGGCCCTTGGACTGAATGAGAACCGACCCATTGTAAAGGGCATCCCTGGGGGCAGCTCTTCCTTAGAACTAAAGCCAGGGACCAGTAACAGCAACACCTTCATTACAGGTAAATGAGTTTTAAATCATCTTGCTACACTGTAAATAATTTGTTGCTGCGTTAAATTATGTCTATAATCCAAATGGCTTGGACAGTCATTTCAACAGATAAATTGCTTTGACTTAATTGTGAAGGTGAAAACGGCATAACTTAATGTAAAAATATTTAGCAATATGTTAATGATCATACTTTTTCCTAGTGTATTGTAATGCCATTGAGTTCTCCTCTTTTGTGTAGTTTTACATACTACACCAACACTTTTACCTGTTCCCAAGAAAGTGGTGGCTGAAATATGTGCAGTAAGTGGACATTTCTAACTTTACATCAAAAGGAAAGAAAGTGCAACACTTTGCAATACCCATTTTTCTTTTGCACAGGACAGTGAAGAAACCCTCTCAGATGACTGTCCTTTGGAGGAAGCACTTGTAAGTGCACAAATAACTTTATTTAATTTATAGGTGTGTACATATTATTTCTGACTGCAATATGAGTTGCAGGAGAAAACGCCTACAGACAGGCCTACAGCACAAAGTGATACATAGGTGGGCACTCTACTTTTAATTTTTCTGTTGCAGGAGGCTGTGTTGAGGTTTATGGAGGGGATATCCGTACCCTATATTAACAGAATCTTCAACAGAAAATATATATAGAAAGTATTTTGCTCTTAAAAAACAAAAATTAAGGGGAGAAATTGAACTTGACACCTTAAAGAAGAAAAAACTGGCACTAGAGATTGAGTTGCTTCAAAAGGTACTGCAGAGTAAGTGCTAAAACACTATTTTTCACAAAGAGCACTATTGCTGCCCTTGGATAACAATATATCTCATTGCAGGCAAAAGATGACCATCACTGGCTTTTCTTGAGAAACAATTATTGAAATAAAACTCCATGAACTAAGCATGTTGTCTTGTCTTCTATTATTAATTTAATGGTTTATGTGTAAAAAAAAAAAAATAATTCAAAAATGGTGTTCCACAATTCTGTCCCGTGCAGCTCTGCCACTAGGTTGGTCCAAGTGCACTGGCTGGAGGTCATCATCAGGCTGCACCTCCACCACAGGGGTCCTCTCCTTTCTGATGGTGGCAATATTGTGGAGGATGGCACATGCAACAATAATGTCACAGGCCCTGTTAGGTGCAACCCTCAGACCCTTAAGACACTGAAATCTTCCCTTTAGTTGGCCAAAGGTCATTTCAATGCGTGCCCTTGTCCTGGCTAGAGCTGCAGTGTAACGGGTTTGAGGTCCAGGGTTTGGGTCAGGGAATGGCGTCATGAAGTACTGCCTGCAGGTATAGCCCGTCACCAAGCAGGATCCCATCGTAAGCACCTGGAAAAATGCAGTTTTGTTAGGCTCAGAATTAAAGTATGTGATACAGTGAGTATTTTTTTCCTTACCATGTTCAAATAATGTGCATAAATGTGACTCACTGAAAATCCTGGAGTCATGCACAGAACCAGGCCATGTGGCTTCCACATTTGTGATGTGGAACATGGAGTCACACACCATCTAAAATATTTGTAATCAGTCAACTGCATACTTTTTGATTACATTGCTTTTATTTTATTTATTGCTAATCTGGAATATTAATAATCCTAATAGTAATTTACTTGCACATTTACACTGTGAACCCCCTTTCGGTTCATAAAATCCCCTTCATTGGGGCCTTGATGGGGACGTGTGTGCAGTCTATGGCGCCAATAACGTTAGGGAAGCCTGAGGAACAAATACTGTAAGTTAGGGATGAGCGAGTACAGCATTATCTGTATCTGTATCTGTACTCGGACTGGGCGGGGCCTAACCCGGAAGTGGGCCGGGTTGTCTTGAGATGGGCGGGGCTTTAACCGGTATGTTATTTGAAGCATGCAATTGATATGGGTTGATCAGAAATTGTTATATTTATTGCTGATTAGAAAACTATTTACATGACAGCATCAGCATTGAGCTTCAGATCAATGGTTTTGATCACGATAACAAACGAACTATATACAGAACAAGTTTTGCAATAATGAATACAACACATGCGGTTCGAGCCAGCTGACGGTTTAAAAAAGAAAAAAAACTGCGACAGGCGAGTCGCATTCTACCAAACACCACGTCTGAACAAACCCCACGTTTATCAAAACTCTACTGGTTAATAAGTAAGTACTACAAACCAAAGTAAAAAACAAACCTGAAGCTGAAGAAACCCTAAACGTTAACGGAAAAGACCCGCGAACCTGAGTGACTGAGGGAGAGAGAGAGAGAGACAGAGAGAGACAGAGACAGAGAGAGAGAGAGAGAGAGAGAGAGAGAGCTGTTCTCTTCAGTGTTCTGTGTGTGAGTGAGCTGAGCGGGACACAGTCAGCAACACAATACATCTGTATGTGTGTAGGGGAGGGGCGCTGTGACTAGCCTATCACAGAACGCAGACACAGTCAGCTACCCAATGAGGATTTTTATTCAATCCGAGCACAGATATTGACTCGTATTACTCGTATGATACTCGTACTCGGCAAAAGTGCTTTACCCGTACTGGATACTCGTTTCAGCCGAGTATCCGGCTCATCTCTACTGTAAGTCCTTGGCTACTTTTTGGCATGATCATGATTGCATGATCTTCATTAACAATTATAATGTACCTGCAATAAAAAATCTGCTTCACAGTCTGTGGTCTTAAGTGGCTTGGAAATACCACAAAGCCCCCTAAAAACTGTTTGAGTGCCAGATAAACTTTGCGAATGGCACGACATACAGCACTTTTAAACCAAGTTTTCTGCATCTCCAATAGTGTAGGTATGATGACAAAATTTCCAAACACCTCTAAGCTCAAAATGGTCACATGACTAGACAGAGCTGAACATTCCCTTTACAACGACACCTGAATTGTGAAAATCAGTTGAGGATTGCGAAAGTTATGATATTATAATACCGAGGAATATGGTAAAATAGTTAACATTAACTACAATAGAAGTGACCGAAAATGCTTATTATTCACACATTTTTGCTTGTAACTTCCTTATTTTATCAGATATTTGCATGAAATTTGAATAGAAGGTAGAATTTTGTTAGTTCTTTAATGAAAAAGTGCAAAAAAAGATCTAAATAATATTATGCTGTTCACTTTGTCATATCCACATTTCAATTGCCCATTTCAATAGGCCTACTGTCATATCAAGTGTTCTTAGCCTATTCATTTAGACAGAGTTACAGGCTAGTCCTCAGTAATCTAACTCAAAGTGATGTAAACTATGTTACAATTTTGACAAGCATGTCAGAAAAACCATGATTACATATTAAACCATAGCATCAGTAATAATTTCAAGAAAAAACACCGTCAGAATGAGTTGAATACAGACGATTTTTTTTTAGAACGACGCAGTGGTTTTAAAGAATCATGCACTGAAGAATCTGAATACACAAATAAAGCATAAATATTGAAAATGATCCCTTTTAAGATATTTAGTTGACATTATATCTTCTAATTCCGATCAATTTAAACAAACTTTATACTGTTTCAAAAGAGAGTAAGATATTTTGGATTTGAAGATATTGAAAATAAATCTTGAAGAAATATTCAATTCAGTTCTTTTTTGCTCAAATGATTTTAAAGATGCAGAAATCATCAAACCTGAAAAGTCTGATAGACCTTTAGAGCTCCACTCCAACAAGTCAATGCTCCTAATCTCAAATGGAAAATCAGGATTTAGGGCCAAAGGAGATCGAACAGAGATAGTTTGAGAAATATTTCAATGTTTTTTTCACATCTTTCCAAACAAGTAATGTATTATAAACTATCACATTGTCACTGAGAAAATGTATCCGATCAATATTATTGATAAAAACAGAGACTCTAATCTTCTAGGGTAGCAAAATAATAAAATCAATCCACAAAGCATCCTGTCTATTCGAAAACCAACTCGTCAAAATTTAAATTGAGCTGACCAGTAATAAAACAGAAAATTGGGCAATGAAAGACTCCCTCGATCCTTTGGTTTATAAAGAGCAACTCTCTGGTGTTTATTATTCCAAATATAAACAGATATTTGAGAGTTCAATGATTTAAAGAAAGATAAGATTAAATATCATGGAAGATTCTGAAACAAATAGTTTCATCTGGGGAGAATATTCGTTTTTATAACGTTAACTCTCCCAAGGAGAGAAATTATTGCCGTTTTATTTTGGGTATTGAAATAATGAATAATATTGAGAGCACGACGTACGTTATCTGTACCACACCTGGATTTCACGAAACCTGGCTGATCAGAATTTATAACTTTAGTAAGGTTCACATCTAGTCTGCGGGACAAAACTTTTGCAACTATCTTATAGTCCACATTGAGAAGACTCATAGGTCTATGAGAGGAACAGTCCAGAGGATCTTTTTCGTTTTGTTTAAGTGAACTAATGGAGGCATGTCTCCAGGAAGGGGGAAATTTGCCTTTTCAAATGTTATTAATAGCCGGTATAAAAATTGGGTGACTTGTCGGCCAGAATCTCTTAAACTCCAATGGAAAACCATCCGGGCCAGGAAATTTCCCATTTGGCATATCCTGAATTGCCTCCCAAACCTCCTCAACTGTAAATGGAGCATGCCGGCTAAAACAATCCTCCTCTGCAGTTGACTGTAGTGGAATATTATTTAGGTAAGTGGCCATATCCAAATTGGATGCTTCTGATTCTGAACTATAAAGAGATTTATAGAAATCCTGGAAAGTTACATTTATTATCACAGGGTCACTTATAATGTCGTAATTTATATTCCGTATCATATTAATAGAGCGGTCATTAAATTGATTCTTTAATTGGTGATCCAGCAATGGGCTGGATTTACTGCCAAATTCGTAATATTTTTGTTTAGTAAAAAGCAAAAGCTTTTGAATATGGCAAGTATGATCCATATTCAATTTAGTCCTTGCGTTCACCAAGCTTTTTAGATTTTAAACTGTAGACCAGCCATCTTCAACAGGTGGACCGCGGGCCGGATCCGGATCCGGACCTTTGCTTCATTCCATCCGGACCGCGAGACATAGCGTAATAAACCATTTGATCATTTTGGTTGTTTAAATTGAGCCGCGCGTCTACACAACGGAGAATCACATCACACGCGCTCTCAGGAACATTTCCGTTATGATCTTTTGCCGCTATCCTCTATCTCTATCTAACGCCAAACGCGCTTCATTTTAACCTTTCCGCTCCGCACGCTGCTTCTCTCCCGCCAAAGACGCGCAGTATGTAAACCAGGAGATACGTCTTAACAACAGTAGTGCAGACGCAAAGAATGTAAATTGACACACAACAGTAAATAAAATGCAGCAATTTTAAAGTATTTGTATCTGTCAGTCTGTTTACTGTGTCTACTATTTTATGAACAATAACGTTTTTATCTAGCCTACATTTAGCATATTAACGCATATCTATTGATATTGTGTTTTCCCACTTGTTCCACATTAAGAAATAAAAACCAAATCAACAAAATTACAGTTTTTATGCTATTAGTTTGTCTTTAGTGAAATATGCATTTTGCACAACCGTTTTATAAAACATTGCCTACATTTAGGTCCAATTAGAAATAAAAGTTTTACAAATAGACCAATAAAGTATCATTAATAATAATAAAAAATAATAAACCTGAATTTCCTATGTGGCCAAACCAAAATGCATTTGACCTTATAAAACGTTCTTCCTAATATTCATATAGGTGTAAGGAATGTCGCTGTTTTATAAAGCATGTGAACTCCATTTAGTGCCAAACTGTTCGGGGACATTAGTTCATCCAAACGTTGCACACAACTCGATACAATATCAGTGAGAAGGCAGTCAGCCACGGCTGCATTGCAGTGGTTTCTTAGTCTTACGGACCGCGGCAGAACTAGAGACCCACTTAAGGCCGTAGTGTCCGACTCCAAGTCATTGGTTGCATCTTTGAACGGCTTCAAAAATGTCACAAGGGTTTAAAGTGTGTTCTTGTTAATGCACCCTACTTCGTCATACTGTTTATTTTCCAACAGGATTGTTGCAATGTCATCATACTGTTGAAGCACAGAATCTAGCATTTCAAAATTTGAATTCCACCTCGTCTCCACTGACTGCTTTAAAGACTTACTCAGTTTGGCTTGAAGACCGGAATGTTTGAAATAGGTGACTAGTTTTTTCACGTCTTTCAGAAGGCGATCAATTTCGGTGTTTTATCCATCACACTGGAAGAGAATGCATGTGAAGGAATGACATTGAGTAACGTAGAGCGGCCACCATGTTCGCTCCTCTATCTGTGACAAAGACAATTTTTTTTGTCTGTGAACAATCTATTCCAAAAACTCTGAGATTTCGAAATAAAAACGCACAAATGTTTTCCCCAGTCTTTGAAATACCTGCATCGAACGGGGCTCCCTGTCAAGGGTGCTCAAAGAGCACCCTTGACACCAAGTCGGAGTTTGCGTCTATGTAATGTATTGTAGATGATAGAAAAGAAGTCTTTCGATAGTTTTCGGTCCAGATGTCAGTTGAAATGGCGCATCCATATTTCACAATGGTGTCGGTCATTTCATTCACAATCACTCTTCTTTGTGTTTGTGCCCGATCACTGATTTGCGTGACTGTCGTTGGATGAGGCAGTATATCCGTCACATTGAATTTTCCAATCTTGGCTGCTGTGTCTACAAGGTGTTGGGTTAATTTAATAAAACCTTGGCTGGAAACGGTGCCATAAGATTTTATGTTGGCACAGACAAAGTCAACACATTTTGTAGTTGTTGCATCCTTAGGTGCACTTGGCACTTTTGATTGATTTGACATAAATGTCAGAGAAGTTTGGCCTTTCAAAACAGTACAAACATGACGCCTCAGACCTGAAGTGCCCGCTGTACGTAAGTGCACAAACGCTCGGGCACAAAATGCACATCCACGCAATTTACTGAATTAAAGATATAAAAAAACACTATGAACATAAAATTAACTATTGATCTTCACCCTCGTCCTCATCATCGGCGAAATAGTGCAGTGAGAGAAGGTCCCTGTGACCATCTTGCGGAGGGATAAAGTCGCCTTTGTCCCCCTATCGTTAATCCCTACTGCTAGAATTACCACCTGGGTGTCTGGGCACGTTGGTGTGTGGTGCTGCAACATCCATAAGATGTGTTTGGTTGTCCCCCAGGTCTGTGACCCTGTCAATGTTAGATTCCCCCTGGATCAGAATAGGTCTCGGGGGTTCAGGACCCAATTGGCCTTGTTATTGCCCTGGTGGTCCATTCTGATGTGCAGACTCTGGTTAGGCCCCCCTGTCTGGGCCATTACAAAATCGGGTTTCGTCTGGCGAACCCTCGGCCCTTTTCTTCGCCCCCCTCTTACTTGGGCCCTGCTGCTCCTCATCTCCCCCTCTTGTCCCCCGATTCCCTGTCCCCCTCCTCCCATGAGTCGCTCAACAGAGCTTCCCAGTCCAACTCTTCCTCCACTTTTGGGGCCCTCCTTGCTCTGGCATCCTCAGCCTGAGGCTCCTGACCCACCATTTTCGCCTCCACTTGGGGTGAATTTCCCCCTGGGCTGGGTTCCCCTTGGGGCTGAACTGGGTTCACCGTCCCCGGTGCCTCAATGCTGGCCCAATTGCTCCGCTTTGAGGGAGCCTGTTTGTTTCCTTGTACGCTGGGGAAATAGTGCCTGTGCCCCCAGCAACTCAGCCCTGACCTCGGACCGCACCTGGTCCGCAATTTCGGCCCTGAGCTCATGTCTCAGCTCCTATCTCAGTTTTTTTTTGAGTGCCGCCTCGGCCTCACTCTCCCCAGCTGTCGTGGTCTCCATCCCCGAGACCCCGGCCTCAGCCGGTCTCCCCTGGCCTTCACCAGAGCCCGTATATCTGCCTCGGCCCTCTGCACCATCCCCTCCCGAGCCACCTTTTAGCCACCTCCCAGGCTCTCTCTGCCTCTGATAGGTCCAGAGTCTCCGGCTCCCTATGCAGACCCCTCAGGGTATACTTGTAGTGCTCCGCCAGGATTTGCCGGCTGGTTCCCAGCCAGTTCCTGGCATTACCCCACACCATTAGTACAGTACCCTCCGTAGGCTGTGCCGCTCTTACCAGCTGTTCCAGCCATCCTGCCGCCCTATTCTTGGGCCAGTCCCTTTCCGTCTCCGTCAGATGGTGTTTGGTTTTTAGAAACCGGAAAAGGACCCGGACCAACTTTCTGAAATTTTCTTCACGATCCATGATATCACCACCATGTTTGGAAACAAATGTTGTCAGCCAATGTTTCAAACGAATGGTATCTATGTAGTAAGCATGTCCCCGTAAACAAAACCCCAGAGGGAACTCATTCCAATCACCCGCATTGTTGACGAGGCCGACCGACGGGGATGCGCCAGCAGACCTCACCCCCTCTGGACTGGGCGTAGGGCCACTCACCTACCTATCCCCAGGAGAAACCCCCAAGGGGACAAGGTAGGTCAGCAAACAATGCATCCCCACCCTACTGTGAACCGCTCCTCGAAGACCTATGTACATCTATATACATCACCCGCATTGTTGACAAGGCCCACCGACGGGACTGCGTCAGCTGACCTCACCCCCACCGGACTGGGCGTAGGGCCGCTCACTCACCACATCCCTCGGAGGAGAACCCCCAAGGGGACAAGGTAGGTCAGCAAAAATGCATCCCCCACCACACTCCTGACCACTCCTCAAAGACCTATATACATCTTACACCTCACCCGCATTGTTGACGAGGCCGACCGACGGGGCTGTGCCAGCTGACCTCGCCCCCACCGGACTGGGCGTAGGGCCGCTCACCCACCACCTCCCTCGGAGGAGAACCCCCAAGGGACAAGGTAGGTCAGCCAACAATGCATCCCCCACCCTACTCTTTACCACACCCCAAAAGCCCATATACCTCCATATACTAGGTAAGCCAGCAAGCCACCCCATCCCTGGCCACCCACCTAACCCTTCTTGAAACACGGACCAAGGAGTCTGACGCGCACGAGTTGGAGGGTGAAGGCGGGTGCGGGCCCGCTCGGGTGGGATCCCCGCGCACCACCGGCCCGTCTCGCCCACAGCGTCGGGAAGGCGGAGCGAGAGCGCACGGGACGGTACCCGAAAGATGGTGAACTATGCCTGGCCAGGGTGAAGCCAGAGGAAACTCTGGTGGCAAACCGGTCGTCAGACCTGGGTATAGGGGCGAAAGACTAATTGAACCATCTAGTAGCTGGTTCCCTCCGAAGTTGCTTTCTTACCCGGAGATTGCATCAAGTGGTAGTAGGAGAGCCACCCGCTGCATGACGATAGTCTTACCGACATAATCCCCTTCCAATCGATGGGGTCGGTGAGTCAGATTACGTCCAGAGCACAGACAGCGTAAGGTATGCCATACCGACCATCAGCTGGCTAGGACTGGTACTGGCGCTCACGGGAAATCCTTGGTGGGTCTGATCCGGGGGCGTGACCGTTCTGTCCTGAAACCGACAGCGTCCCTAGCCTGATCCGTCAGGTTAGGGTGCCACCCATCCCGGCATGATTGATAAAGGGGATAACTAAAGGCCAGGAAGGGGCTGATTATGTTCCTAAACTCCCTTCCTACACCTACTTCCTGAGCCGACAGTGTTGAAACTCATAGACCGGAGGAGGCAAAACACATTATGATTGCCTCTTGAGAGGTGGTCATGCATTTGGCAAACATTTTTACACAATGAACGAGGATAGGAACCCATACCGGATAACAGGTCGCCCAGTTTACAAAGCTGTTATGGGGAAGCGTAGGGATTGCACGACCCCATTATAGCCAGATCCCCTCCGCGCTCTGGCCAGGGAGGGTGGTGCCTACGGGGGCCACCCTGGTAATTTGACTACAGGAATTGATTGTAGACTACGAGAGTGTTCGGTGATCTTCACACGTGTCAGGGTGAGGCCTGAAGCGATGTTGGGGACTCCGAGCACTCATGCTAACCAACTCGGAACTAATGGTGATGCTCGAGAAACCGCTGCAGCAGTGTAAACTGCTGACGAGTTGGGGGGTGGTCCTGCCATGGCCATCCCCCCGCGTAGTCCAGATGGGGGCAGCTGGGCTGGTGATCCGTGTGCCTCTCAAGGCACATAGTTGTGCACTTTGTAAAGCATCGATGGGAACGTTGACACAATTGAGGCGGCACACCTCGACAGTGCATGGAGGCTGTAGTGGAGTAGGCGGGGCGAGACCGTGGTTCGAGACCGGTGAGTAATTGTTAAAGAGCGCCAGCTGTGCGCATAACCGGTCTCGAATCATGTAGGAGATCGGGAGCACATAAGAGAACGAGCGACCGGACCGTCACGGAGAGAGGACCGGGCCCGGACATATGTTAAGTTGTTTTATGTTTATGTATGGTGTGATTCGCCGGCAGTCGTCCGTGAGGGGCTGCCGGCTGTTTATTTACGTTGTTTTTTGCGATTAAATGTTTAAATGTTTGCCGGTTCCCGCCTCCTTCCTTCCTTTTAATGAACCTTATTACAGAGGCATTCCGGTTAGATACGTGTGCATCACGTGTGCTATCTCTATGGAGATAGAGTAAGCCCAGCCCCCTCTCGCCGCAAGAGAGGTTGTGTTCCCCGAAGTGTTCTGTGAAGGCTACGTAAGAGTCAGATTCGAAGGGAAGCCTTTCGCAGATATCAACACTTGCTTCGCACTGACCCGATCCGCCTGGCGGAGGAGATCCTGGACGGTGTAGCACCTATGCAGTGTCAGATTTCCCCGCAAAGAATATATCAAATTTACAAGAGCAAGTGGGAAGACTGCCCATCTTTCCGCGGGTTGGGTCAATTCAGGGCGGGGGAACACAAGGACAACATCTACCTGGCTGGGCAAATCTCAGAAGGGGTGGTACTGTGTAGCCTCCAACAAGTGGCAAAAGACTCCGCACCGGGTCCAGTTGGTATACGGAAGCAGGATCTCCTTGAGTGGGACCCGGAAGGCGAGACCCTCATACACATGTATAATATGTGGTGGACCACCGGAGTCATACCTACCCGCTTGAAAGTTGTCGGTCAATACTACTACCCAAATCATCTGACCCAGGGAAGGCGATGGAGATCGGCAACTGGGGGCCGATCACCATTGGGTCGATGATTTAAACGGGTATTCACTAGGATCCTGACGAAGCGACTGTCTCAGGCCTGCCCACTTCATCCTAGTCAGAGGAGGTTCAGTCCTTGGGTTGATGAAGGTGGACCTGCAGATGGTGAAGCTGGTCCAGCAACTTAACACGGACAGCGTGACGCGAGTCAAGATCGGAGGAAGCCATACTCCGACCATCGCGCTGAGGGTGGGTGTTAAGCAAGGTGACCCTCTGTCCCCGCTACTTTTCAACCGGGCAATGGATCCTCTCATCCATTCTATAGATCAAGATGGTAACGGGTATCGTTTCACAGGTCATTCGGTGTTGAGTCTGGCGTTTGCCGATGACCTTGTGTTGGTAAGCGGGTCCTGGGCGTGAATGGCTCGCCACCTGTCGGTACTGGATTCCTTTTGTCGAGTTACTGGCCTTAAAGTCAACCAGAGGAAATGCTTCAGCTTCCTCGTCCGGCCTTGTAGCGGTGCGTACACGATAAACGAGGGGGGTTACGGCCCTACAACTTACGGGCCTCGAGGATTCATTCAGATACCTCGGGGCACAGTGCAATCCTTGGGTTGGGATTGTACAGCCGGATCAGGCCAGTGTTCTCGACAACTGGGTGAGACGCCTGGCGGCGTCTCCATTTAAGCCATCCCAGAGGGCGACTATGCTGAATCATCATGCGATACCCCGGCTCCGGGGCGGGCGGGGCATGTCCGGGGTTGGCCGCGGCTTAGCGTCAGCAGGATGAAAAGGGGGGGCTAGTGCGGGCCAGTTGATTCTGGGCCCTACTAGTCTTCTAACAGAGGCGTGACAGTGGGGGCTCCCAACCCTCGGGCCTCTAACCCGAGTCGGGCTCAGCCTGACAGTGGCCGAATGGTGAAACGGCCACATGTAGTAGAATAGTGAGTCTCCTCTGGGTGGCCTGGTCTTAATTGCCTCTCCCTCCTGGTCGGGGGATGGGGCCATGGACGAGGAGCGGGTCGCTCATACCCGAAGGCGTACTTAGCCTCTTGAACAAGCCAGTGCAACCAAACAACCATAGATGATCAGGATGTGCGGGACTGAACTAAAGTTGCTGTGTGTTTTTCTCCTAGGCCCAGGAGCGGACGCGCGGTGGCAGAGGGGAAGTCCAAGACGGTATCGGACGACCTGGGACTGGTGGGAATCTCGTGATGATTAAACTATTGCGGGTATGTGCCTGTCAAACGGTGGCAAATGACGAAACATTGGCGGTCAGTTGCCTTTGCCGTAGGTACCATTTCATGCGCATCACTAGACGGTGACTCAGTAAGTACGCTACGTACACCCGGTTTAGCTTTTTTGCAAGCAGCATAGGAGACTGCCTCCTACACACCCCCTCGTGTCTGTCCAGGCGCGGACTCGAGCTGTTGGCTGGTCCTCCCATTAAGTAGCCAAATGCCTCATCATCTAATAAGTGACGCGAATGAATGGATGAACGGCCAAAAGGTTCCCAGACAGGTATGGACTAAAATAAAAAATCCTGGAGCTCCAGGAAAATCAGCTGCGATCAGCTGATTCAGGCCGGGTTTGGTGCACTGGTTCACTGAAGTGCATCTGACTTCCATGTCCGAACCTCCATAAGGTCGGCAGACCGGAGCCTGCCTATATATAAGAGAGGGTCTCTGTGTGGTTTGGACTTAGTGCAAAAAACATGAAAAAGATCTCTGGAGCTCCAGAAAATCAGCTATAGCAGGCTGATTCAGGCCGGGTTTGATGTACCCTCTCGGGCTCATCGGAGGTCCGCTGATGCCAATCTGACTTCCATGTCCGAACAGCCATAAGGTTGCCAGACCGGTAGCCTGTCTTTATATAGGCGAGGGTCTCTGTGTGGTTTGGACTTGGTGCAAAAAACGGGAAAAAGATCTCTGGAGCTCAGAAAATCAGCTACAACAGGCTGATTCAGGCCGGGTTTGGTGTACCCTCTCGGCCACGTCGGAGTTCCGCTCCTTACTTTAAAAGTGGCAAGTAGAGGTGCATGTTACTCAGGAAATGTATAATGAGTATGATTAAGTGCAAACAATTATCAACAATGTGTGTCATTTAATCTATTTATCTCATTTTATGTTTTTATCCATTTTATCTTTCTATCCTTCATAAAGAACAAACTTGTCTGGCCGTAAAAGGACCTGGCGGCAAGTTAAAATTAAATATAATAACATTTTGCAGGCTGGTAAGTGACTTTGACTTTGGTAAGTAGATAACGGTGAACAAATGAGGTGAATAGATAAAGTGTCTGTATGATTGTAGCAATAAAAAAAAGCCCATAGAACTGGCACAGGGGGCACCCACCAAGCAGGACATGACCCTAGTGGAGGAGCTGGCACTCGATTTAAATAAAGGGAGGCCGGGGATGGAGGGAGAGCCAGTAACAGACTCTGTCCCAGCCATGTCCGCTTCATACAAGGTACATTTTGTAGTACTACTGCACATGGAACACAATCAAATAAATATATTATACTGTCTGACTTTAGATTTCCTTGCAGTGTCTGGGAACAGGCTTACACTTTTGGAGCCCCCGGAAGATGTTCCAGTTAGTACATTGTATTGAAATCACAGGCTTGGTATGTCTTTTGAAATCTTAATTCAAGTTATCTCAATACATGTATGTATATGGCAGGGGGAATGCTCATATGCAGAATGCACTTCTGAAGATGAGGAGACTGTGTCACTGGACTCCAGCTTGAGGAATGTCAATTTTATGGTAATATCCTGCTGATTTAGTCCATAAAGGATATGAAGTCAGTGATGTGGTGCTGATAGAAAATATGTGTAACAGGACCCAGATGCTGCACAGTCTCCTAAGCAGCCTGGTAACATTGTGAGTATTGTAAATCTACATTTATGGCCAAATCCTGCTGTGCTTCTTTTACAGACTTCACAAACTGTCAGAACACTGTATGCAAAGCACCTGAGAGACAGATAGAGCTGGCAGATGTTGAAATGGAGCTCGATCTTGAGATTAAACGCCGAACACTCAGGAAACTGGACCTGGAAATCCAGAAACTACAAAGAGAAGTGAGTATTTCAGCGCACATAGTTACCATAACTGCAATACAGTATTTTAATCTTTGTTGCTTTTGCTCTCTCTATTCCTCTCTAAGTGCCTGCAATCTTGTTAAACTCCTCCTTGATGTAGAGGGGTCTTCTGTGGCCAGGGAAGGTAATAAATATGTTGCTGAATGACTTCAACGCCAGACAAACGCGTCTTATTGTGCGGCAAATGGTTCCTTTATTGAGGTTCTCTGCATCCCCAACAGAATAAAGGAAGCTCCCACTTGCAAACCATCTCAATGTAACACAGACCATGAGAGCAGAGAGCATGGCTTCGCGCCGTCTGGTGCAGTATTTTTGGACCCAGCAGCCTACATAAATATCTTAGTCCATCATTTGAGAATCTGTATCTCTCAATGAGATAGTCATCTCCAAAGGCCAATGGGTCCGATCTGTCCCGGAAGACTCTTTCATGCCTAAATGCTCGTCTGAGGATTAGGGCTTCCTCATCTAGTACATCCTCCAAAAAAGGGCAAGCCATTATGAAGAGGGAACAGGTGAATTAGAGGACTGTTTTGTCATCACTGTTTTGTAATCTCAATTACTGCAATAAAACACATATTTATGAAACTCTGAAGGCAATTTGACAAGCAGTCTTCATTAGCATAGCAATATAACACTTGGCCTTAGTAATAATACCACTTGAATCAATATAAAAAGACTGAGCCAACAGATTTAAATGAAATGAGAAATGACTATATATGTAATATTTTAATACAGGATACAGGATTTAAGTGATGCAACATACTTAGAAAGACCATGGACATGCTGCAATCAATGTGAGGAATTAATGTGTTCGCTGCATGCAAACACATTCATTCCTCACAGGATTGACGGTGGAAATACAGGTGAATCACTGGGATTAATCTTAGCCTGGCTGTTAGCCTGGTCTGGAGCAGGCAAGCTGCAGAGAATAAATCACCATAGTAACTTGGCCGGGTTAAGTTTGAGCTGCTTTCATGCAACCGACTTGAGGCTAAATTCAGCCAGGATAACCAACATATCCCGGCTTAATCCCTTATCTTGGTTTTGTGCAATACCCCTCAGATCTACATATTTTTTTGTCTTTTCCAACTGCAACATATGATTATGGTTTTGTTGTTTGCTACGGTATACAACAGTGATGTTTGGCCTAATAAATATTTTCTGTTTCTACATTGCATTGGTGTTTACAGTGTATGTTATACCCCTCTCAGCAGATTACTTTCACTGTATTGAAATGTAGATATAAGCCTATGAAAGATTTAGATTTAGAACAACAGTGTTTACATGGTATATCCAAACATTTACTATTATGAAATAAGTGTTTGACATTTGATGCAAATGCTTCATTGTGACATGTGTTTATGGCATTTTGCATTTTGTGTGTGCAGTTTTGGGAATTGTGTGTAGAGATTATTTCAGTTGTTGTTTTGTAAAATGACCACTAGATGGTAGCATAGGCTTATGTTTCTCTCTTTTAGACACATGTTTAGAAAAGACGAACTGTAATTCGTAAAGTGTACCGTTTCTCAAGTAAACGAGCTAACATGTTTTAGCAGTAAAGTAAAGTATCGTGTTATTTATTAAAATACAATAGGCTGTATCACTGCAAATGGCCATTTCTTTATTATTTTATTATAAGTGTAACCGGGTGGTAAATAGCCTTCTTGCATGACCTGTAATTTACAAGAGTTGGCGACAGGGGGCAGTGTGTAGGTGCGTGTGGTGAAGTGCGCATGCGTCACACGAGAGTGCAGTGCGAGAGGGATGCGCACTCGTATGGGAATTTGCAAGTATTTTTAGAGCATCGTGCGGTAAATAAAGTGTTTATTTTGCAATATCCTTCACATAAAACATCTCTGAATGTGTACTGTGCAGTTCGTTTGCTAAAAAATATAATATATGTATGTTAGGTTATGTCGTGGTATAATGTCCGTGTATATATGACGTCATACTGAAGGAGTTTTTAATAAGTTTTATTACGTTTAAATCTTTACTCTTTATCATGGTGTGATTAAAACAATGTGTGTGTGTGCCTTAATGAAAATGTTTAAATAGAAACTGTGAGGGGTTCTGTGCTGATATTAAATGTGCTTACTACAGGGTGTGGTATGTGTGTGGGGGGTGCAGCATGGAATGTGCACGCACACACATAGCTACAACTGATTACTTAGAACAGACTGCAGAAATTGGGTGGGGGTTTGTCATGGGATGTTTTACAGAAACTAGGAGAACAAAGGAGTGAAAGCTGATTGGATGAGCACAGGGAGGACCCTCCCCTCGCAGCAGGAAGAAGAGACATGTCGACAAATACTATATATAGGCTGTAAAACTGATTTCCGGGGTTGGTTCTTTGTGAGACGTTGTGTCCGAGACAACCCGGCGCTGTATTTGAAACTTTCTGATCAATAAATTTCAACGATTATTTGAGCGGCCTTTCTCTCCAATTTTGAACATGCAGGACATTTTAAAGTCCATCAAATGGTGACCCCCGGCGACGTGATTGGAGAAAAAAGGCATTTAGGACCATGGTAGAGATCGGACATTGCCGAATTTAGGGACGGAACGATTTTGATTTCAACACACGGTCGACCGAATAAAAAAGGTGAGCAGAAACCTGTTTAAACGAACTTCTGCCAATTGAATATTCTAAATTTCATGTGTTGAATTCGATATGTATTCCGTACCATTGATTAGAAACCGTTGATATCTGTTGATCAGAATATAAGTAAAAGACGGTGGGTTAGAGGCCCACCGCAGGGTAAAAGACTGTGGATGAAAGGCCCACAGCTGACCGTAGTTTAAAACTACGGCACATTAAATAAAAGACTGTGGATGAAAGGCCCACAGCTGACCGTAGTTTAAAACTACGGCACATTAAATAAAAGACTGTGGATGAAAGGCCCACAGCTGACCGTAGTTTAAAACTACGGCACATTAAATAAAAGACTGTGGATGAAAGGCCCACAGCTGACACGGCACATTAAATTAAAAGACGGTGGGTTAGAGGCCCACCGCAGGCATAAAGACCGTGGGTTAGAGTCCTACTGCATAAAGACCGTGGGTTAGAGTCCTACGGCACGATAAAAAGGAAATAGTTAAGACCGTAGGTTGAAGTCCTACGGCACTAACGGATAATAAATAATTTGTGTTGCATAATTAATTGTGTGTTGATAAATATATATATTATTGTAAAATGTCTGAATTTGAGAGAGGTGTTCCCCTGTAACAAAACAATGGGGAAATGTAGTGGATATGTTAATGGCTCAGTCAGAGCCGAAGAATCATAAAAAGAGAGGAAAATTTGGGAGGGAAAATGGAGTCAGATATGTGTTGAAAACACGTGGGAAGATCCAGAAAAGGTATTGGTTAGATTGGCGCCAAAAGTTAGAGTCATGGAGAAAAGAGCGCATGTGAGACTGAAAAGACATGTTGAAGAAGGAAAAAATATAAAGTGGTTAGAAAAGAATAAACATAAAAATCAAGAAGTTAAAATGAAGGAAGAATTAAGACTGTGGACATGCATTGCGCTAACTGCCACTGCTCTGAGTCCTCTTAAAAAGACTGAGGGACATGTGCAGTCAGGGAAGTCAGAGAAAGAAGTGATGAGAAAGTCAGGAAGTGAAGAAGCCAGTATCTCATGTCATACTGGGACCGCCTCTTTATACCAGAGAGGTGTTTTAGAACCTGATATGGAGGAGATGGGTGAGATAATATTTTAAGGGGTCATTCACACTTCACAGCACTACATCACAGAAGTAGTTACACGGCCTCCCGGTGTAGCACCGGATCCAAATTGTGCAACACAGATTGTTGTAGATTCCCATCTCCCAGACATGAACATATAGCATTGTGCACACACTTTCACCACTACAACCTCATAAAATTATCTGGCATAACCCTAAAAGTTATCCAGACTCAAAACACTACACATCACCTCTGATGACTAGTCTAGATTTCAAATGTGATACATAAGAAGGATCTAGAGCCTGTCATGCACACACAAATATACAGCATCTCACACATAGGACAAACCCATGATGCTAATTTAATTATAGATAAAACCTGTTGTTACAATTCTGTTGATTTATGTGAAACATTGCAATGTACATAGGAAATCTGCATGGTTACAGTTTTATGTATAGTAAATGGTTTTTTTTTTTCTGATGAAGAGATGTGAAATTGAAATTTTGTGCAATTTTCAATTTAAATCATTGGCATTGTTCCAAACCAAATAGCACACTGGTTTTTAACATATGTCTAATGATTGTTTTTTAAAAAGTGGTTAGATCTGAAGTGCTGGCGCTTCTGCAATCGGCTACGCAATTCCCAATCAGATTTTTACCATTGAACATGACGTAGCGTACTGTACACTTCAACATTCACAGAATTTGTTGACAATAGCTAAATTAGAGATTCAGAATATGTCCTACTGCTTCTTTGTAATGATAGCTCTGCATAGTTAACTCGTATTTGAGTATTCTGAATTACTATTATGGTTATTAAATATGTTATAACTATACCATATTATGCATAACATTATCTGGATTTTATATACACATGAAAATAAATTTATATGCATACTGTACATTTGTATTTTATATGCAATATATTTGAAAGGTAATTATACATTGTTATTGTATGATGTAATGATGTATTTCACTGGAGAATATGCCAGTTAAATTGACTTTTGCCACTCTTCCTTCAAAATACTCAGAGTATCTAAATTCCACTATGGTGAGAATCAGGTAATCAAATGAGATCACCTTATGTGATATTATAAATGGCTTTGGATGAAATTGAGACCTTATTCACCACTCGCACCAGGTTCCATGAAAGATCTAGTTATCTCATTTGTTGTTGTAACCCTTTATCATCATCTCCCAATGTTACTAGGTTCATCAGTGTTCAGTTGTTGTATGCTTATGCAGATGTCGTTCAGGTGTCTCATACACAATGCTGTGTTATTATGAGATGAATTCCTTCACCTATGGAGCTGCCCTGCAAACCATACCTTCTACCAAGAGGTAACTTAGGATAAATGGGTCAGATAAATATCCTGGGGAGGACACTACTACACAAAGATGTTTCTCTTTGGTGGGGAGACACCTTCTACAAACAGAGCACATGGGCTCTGACTGAAACAATGGACTTGGTACAACAGATTATATTGCAGATATTGCAGAGTATCAGACCTAGGTGGACAATCCAGACCAAAGATCCACCCTCTCTGCACAGTGCCAGCTCTACAGAGACTTCTGCAGTAATTGATACACAATGACCAAAAATGCCTAACAATGTCCCCTTAGGGACTGCTCTGAGATTGCCCCAAGGGGTCAGGGGAGGAACTGTAAGGCAGCTGGAAAAGTCCTAAGAACTAAGGTTGTTTTTGATGCTGGGACAACACAATGAAACCCCATTTGTTGTTAGATCCTGAGGAATGATATCCTGCCCTCCCCTCAGGGATTGTTGATGCCCAGGAATTGAACCCCCTCTTCTTGTCACACCCCTCCCCTTCATCTCTTCAGGCCCTGATCACTGGGAAAATGCTTACGCTTTATACTGTGTATATCATTTATTGTCATAGTATGAAGTTTTGATGATGGTATTGTTTTAAAGGTCATGGTGCGATGGGTAAAAAGGTCTTGTTCTTTCAAATCTAACAGAGAGTATATTAAAACTGTTTAACTCTAATCCATCACCTGCACTCCTCAAAGAGGTGTGACTTTCTCAGGGAATCCTGTTTACATGTAGATTGAGATCTCATTTGATGTTCTCTTCAGTGACGAGAAAACAATCAAACCAAGTTTCTCGCTGACCATTGGCTTTGTTATCTGGGTATATAATGTGCATTGGCAAAGGACTCAGGGAAGCATCTGTAACCAGAACTTCCCACACTGCAACTGCGTGTCTCGATTTTACCAGGTATGATAAGCTTTGTGGTTTTATTTATTCTTATACAATGTTGATAATCGTTGCTTAGTAAATTAGGAATTTTGGTCACCTGTGGATGTTGCTGTATTCCATGTATCAGAGCATTATGTAACCGTTTAATAGTGGCTGCAATAGAAAAGAAAGATCTCACCCCACCCCCTTACAGTATGCCACTGTTGTCTGGCAATCAATTTACTGATGATGATGGTGATGACAATGATGAGGATGAAGTTATGTGACCTCTTTCAGAGGTCAAGAGAGGGATTGAAGGAGTTTTTAATAAGTTTTATTACGTTTAAATCTTTACTCTTTATCATGGTGTGATTAAAATAATGTGTGTGTGTGCCTTAATGAAAATGTTTAAATAGAAACTGTGAGGGGTTCTGTGCTGATATTAAATGTGCTTACTACAGGGTGTGGTATGTGTGTGGGGGGGTGCAGCATGGAATGTGCACGCACACACATAGCTACAACTGATTACTTAGAACAGACTGCAGAAATTGGGTGGGGGTTTGTCATGGGATGTTTTACAGAAACTAGGAGAACAAAGGAGTGAAAGCTGATTGGATGAGCACAGGAAGGACCCTCCCCTCGCAGCAGAAAGAAGAGACATGTCGACAAATACTATATATAGGCTGTAAAACTGATTTCCGGGGTTGGTTCTTTGTGAGACGTTGTGTCCGAGACAACCCGGCGCTGTATTTGAAACTTTCTGATCAATAAATTTCAACGATTATTTGAGCGGCCTTTCTCTCCAATTTTGAACATGCAGGACATTTTAAAGTCCATCAATACCATGTGCTGTAAACCTGTTCCGTTTGTGTTTTACAACATTATACATTTCAGCTTACGATTATTTTATTTAATATATTTGTCATTTGTTTGTTTAAAAGACAGAATATTCAAGGATATATGTAGGCTGACTATGAACAGTGCAACTGAGGTCTTTGAAAGGTTGTCACGGGCCTTATTTGGTGATTGATGGAGGAGGTCATCATTATGTGAGTGTTTTTGCTTTGTTTTCATCACAATGTGTCTAAGTTGTACATGGGTATATAAAAATGTACTTACGTTGTTGCTTTCTTTGTACAGTATCCCCACTGCCGTATTTTTGATGTTTTCTTTTTGACATTTAAAAAAATTTACTATTGTACAGCCGGGCCTGTCGTATTTTTGTGTTTATTGAAAATTGTATAGGACAGGTTGTGTTTTTATTTGATTGGTAAAACCACACTTTGTGGGTCAAGAAACTGTTTGTTTGTATTGTTTTTGTCCAGAGCTGTGTGTTCTAAATACACGTTTCTGAACTATCCTTTCTTATACAACGTAATAATTGAATAAACCACAAAAGCAAATTGAACCTGTTAAATGTGTTCCGAGTGGTACATCTAAATCCCTGGTCACATAAGGACTTCCGGCCATTTTGGCACATAAGAACACATGTTCAGACTCCTTCTTAAAAACGTGAAGCATAATGTATATTTGTCCATACATTATTTTGTCTTTTTTTACGTTGTGTTTAACTCTTTCCCCGCCAGCCTTTTTTTTTTTAAAGTTGCCAGCCTACGCCAGCGTTTTTTAACATTTTCACCAAATTTTAATGGCTCACAGAACATTTTCTGTAAAGAATATATGGACAAACTATATGTCAAATGAAAGAACAGAGTCTCCGTATTCTTCTATCTTCATTTCTTCTTTTTTTTATCACTCCTTAGATGCGGGTAGGTTTCTTCAAAAATGCATCACTTTGATTAATCAACTGAGATAATAAAACATTTTTGTTAAAGATTCTGCCCAGATTACACTCAGAACAATAATTATAATCGGATAAGATAACTACGTTCTAGGAACTGGGATTCTGTACTTATTCCCAAAGGTGTGCAACAGCGCCACCTGCTGTACAACAGTAAAAACACTGATTGCCGTAGTAACTCGTCTTTGGCAGGGAACCGTTTTTTTTTTTATGACGAGATTTTTCGTCAATGGCGTGAAGGAGTTAAGACTGTTTAAAATCCCATTTTTAGGGTTATCCCAAGCTACAGCCCATTTTATAGCTTCATTATTGTATTGTAACGGCTTCCGACCATTTCGGCACATAAGCACACAAGACGCCTTCTTGAAAATGCATGTGAAGCAGGTTTGTCTATACCTTTTTTTGTCTTTTTACAGTGTGTTTATGACGGTGTTTAAGACTGTTTAAAATAAGAACAAAAGGAATTGTTGCTTAACACAGAAACCTCAGAAAGTCTAGACAAGGGCCAGGGTATAGGCTATTCCGACAATTCGTTCACGTTCCGTCCATCTCCTTGCCATGCACAGGTGCCCGTCTGCACCTCATTTGCATATGGGGGGTATAAGTATGGCCCAGAGGTTGCATACGGTTTACTCGTCCGACTTCACCAAAGAGGAAGAGAGGGCGAAGACGCTGTTGAAGGATTCATCCACAACGTGTCACCCAGAAGGCAGTCCAAGAACAACTCGCCGTATTTCACGTCCGTCCTGCAGCTCCAGGCAGGAGTACCACAGGGTGGTCATGTTCTCTATGGAGCAGCAAGCCACCTTCGCTCAGGCCGAGAAGAACGGCAACGCGGTCAGGCTGCGGAACATCCGGCGAAGCATAAGTATGCCAGTCGACTGATTTTACTCATCATTGCTGATCGCAGGTGGCACCGTACTGAATGACGGATGTCTGCGTTTTCTTTTAGGCTTTGCCGATCCCGACGGCTTCGACGTGCTGTGCTCCCGTGGGACTAGAGTGGACGTGACCACGCAGCCGTTTCTGCAGAGCACGCCGGTGAGCTGCCGACGGATGACCGTGGCGGAGGTGAAGGCACTGGGTCCCAAGCAGGAGGTGCGAGTCGCGACTCTCTCGTGCTTACGGTGGACGGAGAACTGACGTGATGTTTTGTGCTTGGTTTCCGTAGGTGGGAGAGGTTCGCGGACAAGTGCGGCTTGGCGGCGCCGTCAGCAGAGTAGTACAGGTCAACCAGGCCGACTGCGAGCTAAGAGAGGTGAGGATCTCCGACGGGCGGGCGATGTCAAGGTGACGCTCTGGACAGCTTCTTCAGCCAGGTCGAGGAAGGCTTGTCCTACGCTTTCATGAACCTGTCTACGCGGGACAGAGAGGGCTTCATTGGCACCATCGAGGAGATCGTGGACTTGGACGTCCCGGAGGAAGGAGGGGCGAGGAGAACGACACATCGACGGCGCTTTTCAGCGCGACCGTAAAGGCCATCGAGGTGAGGATTCTGCAGAAGTGTTCAAGCTGCCGGTTCAAGCAGAGGCAGTTTGTGGAGAAGTCCGAGTCGCACAGATGCGAAAGTTGCAGGCCCAAGCAGGGGGCTTTGTCGTTTTCCCCGTCTTTTGCGGAAAAAGGCCATCTTGTCAACTGACGACGGCGAACAGAGTGTGACGCTGACCAGCTCTTCAACGACGCCGAAGCTATCGAGGATCACTTTCTCCAGTCGGCGGCGTTTGACTTGAAAGTGTTTGTTTCTGTGTCTGTCTGTGTGTGTGTAAAACTGCTAATTTACATAGTATACTTTATTATTTAAACACATGTGCTCACTTGTGAAATCCATGTGTTTTATTCTGTAAGTGAAATACTCGATAATGTACTGACTTTTGGGTGACCACCTGCTAATAAGCCCAAGGGGGGACAAGGGGTATGTTTCTGAGGGACAATGTGGGACACTGCCTGGCGCGGCGGTGCCCCCACCCCCGGACAGACTCACTGATAGTGGTTTACCCATTTCTAGCACATACCACCTTACATGGTATATTAATAATGCCCTATTCCCCTAAACATGTGTAATTGCTGATGTATGCTCATGAATAGGCCAACCAATGTGTATTTAAAAAAAAATAAAGATTCATAATATTTTGAACATTCAATGAATTGACAAATGCACTTCCACTTACGATTTACTTTAGCTATTTAATTTAATTATTTTTCATTACAATTTATTCACTTTAAATAAATTATAATATATAATTTATATACTTATAAGAGCTTGTGGAGTGTGGGCTGTGGAGACACACACAGATGGGATGAACTTAAAAGAGATTCTCTAAAACAGATTATTATAAAAAAATACAAGATACTGCTTTACTGTTTTGATCATTATTGATTTTCTATTAATATTTATATATAAATATTATACCTTTTCAAAAATTATAGTTCACGAATAGTGAAATGTTGCTCACAATCATGTAAGGATACAGAGCCTGGTTTCACGAAGGCACGGATGAGCAGCATTATGTTAGCTAACGTTAGCTACTGATGCAATTTCAGTGAACTGAAGGAAAAGTTGACTTTTAACATACCAGTAGAAGAAAATGATTAGCTAACATTAGCTAGCTAACGTTAGACAAATAGCTAACACACAAAAATGTTACATCCATGAACATAACTTTACCTTTACCTTTGGTTGTTGCCTCTCGTTTCTCATTCAGTGGTCTTCTGAGGACTTTCAAGCAATCTTCGACGGAGGCAGGGGCAAGCACATCCGTGACAATGGCTTCTGCCTTCGTCCGACCACAGGCCATCCTCTTGGCAATGTCCGAGTCCGGATAAATCGTTGGGGCAAGCTTTGTGCCACAATCTCCTGCTCGATATGATGTAGCGTGTTGGACAGTGTGATACACACTCGTCACCTCTGCAGCAGTCACTTTGTCAGCTAGAAAGTCGTTTTTAGGTCGGAGGAAAGCATCCATAGATTTGGATTCTCTTTCTGTTGGACACGTTTCTTGTGAGTCTCCGTGAGTCTGTGTCGTTTGACATCGTATTCCCCTCCATGTCCGATTGAGAAGGACGTTTTGCAAAGGTCACAAAAAGCCCTCTCGGTATCCCCCTCAACACCTTTCCCCAGTCTTTCTTGTACCCACACCTTCTCTTTTTCTTAATGGCTCAGACTCTTTCTCCATTTTTCAAATTGGAGCGCGCATCTAAAAGTTCCTTCCCAGTGTGTGCATGTGCGCGCGCTGTCATGACAACAACGGAACAACCTGGTCAGCAGTTCAACTGAGGGGTGGGTGTGGCAACAGTAGCGTGCTGAACTGTCAAGTAATGTTCGTTTGGCTGCCTGGGGCTCGAGGATATAGAGCGACCAACTTTTCTT
>VCII01000208.1:0-33830 GCA_006030095.1 Triplophysa siluroides | reverse complement strand
GCCGGAATCGGCCCGAACCAAGAACTCACCCCCCGGGGAACCTGCTGTGTTAGGTGTTCGTGGAAGGAGCCGGGGTGGTGGAGGGATGCTGATAGACTGAGAGAAGGCGCAGGTGAGCGTTTGGTCTATATTAATAATTTTCATCCAAAATTTTGATGTGAACATACGTGTACGCCAGACATTGAGCCGTACATAAATGTTTCTTATGCACACTCTTGTCATTTATGAATCAATTCCTCTTCTTACATAAATGATTGTATAAAACAGTGATGAAATATTTATTCTAGAGTCTTAGACCTTTCCAACGACATACGATTTGTCACAGGAGAAAATAATTCTGTTGATGTATAAACCATGATGAGTGTTGATGTATAATAACAGTTTGTTTCACATAATGCCAAGTACTTACGGGCTGCTAAACTTTAAAATCAAAACCAAGCTCATCTTTTATCTCTGTACAAAAACAGTAAGAAACACATATTAGAGGCGGCTCCGTTTTCTCCAGAAGTAAACTAGTAAAGTAATAAGTTATAGTTTGAATATAACAAGTTTAGTTTGAACTTTTTTTAAATTGATTTGACCACAAATTTAGTAATAATTCATCTATGCATATTTGGCATTTTTGCATCTTGTAAACTATATACATAACCCAATGTAACACAGCTCACAAATAACATGTCCAAAAATCAACTTAAGCAGTTATATGAACATAAGTCAGTTAGGGTGACCACCCGTCCCGCGTAGCGCGTGCGCGCACAGCGTTTGAAGCCCAATTCATGCGTCCCGCAAATTGAGACCGTGTCACGCATAATCAATGCTTGCTCAAAGAAAGTTGGTCGCTCTATATCCTCGAGCCCCAGGCAGCCAAACGAACATTACTTGACAGTTCAGCACGCTACTGTTGCCACACCCACCCCTCAGTTGAACTGCTGACTAGGTTGTTCCGTTGTTGTCATGACAGCGCGCGCACATGCACACACTGGGAAGGAACTTTTAGATGCGCGATCCAATTTGAAAAATGGAGAAAGAAGAGTCTGAGCCATTAATTAAAAAGAGAAGGTGTGGGTACAAGAAAGACTGGGGAAAGGTGTTGAGGGGGATACCGAGAGGGCTTTTTGTGACCTTTGCAAAACGTCCTTCTCAATCGGACATGGAGGGGAATACGATGTCAAACGACACAGACTCACGGAGACTCACAAGAAACGTGTCCAACAGAAAGAGAATCCAAATCTATGGATGCTTTCCTCCGACCTAAAAACACTTTCTAGCTGACAAAGTGACTGCTGCAGAGGTGACGAGTGTGTATCACACTGTCCAACACGCTACATCATATCGAGCAGGAGATTGTGGCACAAAGCTTGCCCCAACGATTTATCCGGACTCGGACATTGCCAAGAGGATGGCCTGTGGTCGGACGAAGGCAGAAGCCATTGTCACGGATGTGCTTGCCCCTGCCTCCGTCGAAGATTGCTTGAAAGTCCTCAGAAGACCACTGAATGAGAAACGAGAGGCAACAACCAAAGGTAAAGTTAAAGTTATGTTCATGGATGTAACATTTTTGTGTGTTAGCTATTTGTCTAACGTTAGCTAGCTAATGTTAGCTAATCATTTTCTTCTACTGGTATGTTAAAAGTCAACTTTTCCTTCAGTTCACTGAAATTGCATCAGTAGCTAACGTTAGCTAACATAATGCTGCTCATCCGTGCCTTCGTGAAACCAGGCTCTGTATCCTTACATGATTGTGAGCAACATTTCACTATTCGTTATCTCCCAAACTAAAAAACAAAAGCAACTATAATTTTGAAAAGGTATAAATATTATATAGATAATATTAAAGAAAATCAATAATGATCAAAACAGTAAAGCAGTATCTTGTATTTTTTTATTATAATCTGTTTTTAGAGAAAAGTTCATCCCATAACAGTAGGTATAATATTAATCCAAATTCCATTCTCCCTCGCAATACAACTCACAAGTAATTTATTTAAAGTGAATAAATTGTAATGAAAAATAAATAAAATTAAATAGCTAAAGTAAATCGTAAGTGGAAGTGCATTTGTCAATTCATTGAATGTTCAAAATATTATGAATCTTTATTTAAAAAAATACACATTGGTTGGCCTATTCATGAGCATACATCAGCAATTACACATGTTTAGGGGAATAGGGCATTATTAATATACCATGTAAGGTGGTATGTGCTAGAAATGGGTAAACCACTATCAGTGAGTCTGTCCGGGGGGTGGGGGCACCGCCGCGCCAGGCAGTGTCCCACATTGTCCCTCAGAAACATACCCCTTGTCCCCCCTTGGGCTTATTAGAAGGTGGTCACCCTAAAGTCAGTACATTATCGAGTATTTCACTTACAGAATAAAACACATGGATTTCACACGTGAGCACATGTGTTTAAATAATAAAGTATACTATGTAAATTAGCAGTTTTACACACACACAGACAGACAGACACAGAAACAAACACTTTCAAGTCAAACGCCGCCGACTGGAGAAAGTGATCCTCGATAGCTTCGGCGTCGTTGAAGAGCTGGTCAGCGTCACACTCTGTTCACCGTCATCAGTTGACAAGATGGCCTTTTTCCGCAAAAGACGGGGAAAACGACAAAGCCCCCTGCTTGAGCCTGCAACTTTCGCATCTGTGCGACTCGGACTTCTCCACGAACTGCCTCTGCTTGAACCGGCAGCTTGAACACTTCTGCAGAATCCTCACCTCGATGGCCTTTACGGTCGCGCTGAAAAGCGCCGTCGATGTGTCGTTCTGCTCGCCCCCTCCTTGCTCCGGGACGTCCAAGTCCACGATCTCCTCGATGGTGCCAATGAAGCCCTCTCTGTCCCGCGTAGACAGGTTCATGAAAGCGTAGGACCTGGCTGAAGAAGCTGTCCCAGAGCGTCACCTTGACATCGCCCGCCCCGTCGGAGATCCTCACCTCTCTTAGCTCGCAGTCGGCCTGGTTGACCTGTACTACTCTGCTGACGGCGCCGCCAAGCCGCACTTGTCCGCGAACCTCTCCCACCTACGGAAACCAAGCACAAAACATCACGTCAGTTCTCCGTCCACCGTAAGCACACAAGACGAGAGAGCCGCGACTCGCACCTTCTGCTTGGGACCCAGTGCCTTCACCTCCGCCACGGTCATCCGTCGGCAGCTCACCGGCGTGCTCTGCAAAAACGGCAGCGTGGTCACGTCCACTCTAGTCCCACGGGAGCACAGCACGTCGAAGCCGTCGGGATCGGCAAAGCCTAAAAGAAAACGCAGACATCCGTCATTCAGTACGGTGCCACCTGCGATCAGCAATGATGAGTAAAATCAGTCGACTGGCATACTTATGCTTCGCCGGATGTTCCGCAGCCTGACCGCGTTGCCGTTCTTCTCGGCCTGAGCGAAGGTGGCTTGCTGCTCCATAGAGAACATGACCACCCTGTGGTACTCCTGCCTGGAGCTCTGCAGGACGGACGTGAAATACGGCGAGTTGTTCTTGGACTGCCTTCTGGGTGACACGTTGTGGATGAATCCTTCAACAGCGTCTTCGCCCTCTTCTTCCCCTCTCTTCCTCTTGGTGAAGTCGGACGAGTAAACCGTATGCAACCTCTGGGCCATACTTATACCCCCCATATGCAAATGAGGTGCAGGCGGGCACCTGTTCATGGCAAGGAGATGGACGGAACGTGAACGAATTGTCGGAATAGCCTATACCCTGGCCCTTGTCTAGACTTTCTGAGGTTTCTGTGTTAAGCAACAATTCCTTTTGTTCTTATTTTAAACAGTCTTAAACACCGTCATAAACACACTGTAAAAAGACAAAAAGGTATAGACAAACATGCTTCACATGCATTTTCAAGAAGGCGTCTTGTGTGCTTATGTGCCGAAATGGTCGGAAGCCGTTACAATACAATAATGAAGCTATAAAATGGGCTATAGCTTGGGATAACCCTAAAAATGGGATTTTAAACAGTCTTAACTCCTTCACCGCCATTGACTCGTCATAAAAAAAAAACGGTTCCCTGCCAAAGACGAGTTACTACGGCAATCAGTGTTTTCACTGTTGTACAGCAGGTGGCGCTGTTGCACACCTTTGGGAATAAGTACAGAATCCCAGTTCCTAGAACGTAGTTATCTTATCCGATTATAATTATTGTTCTGAGTGTAATCTGGGCAGAATCTTTAACAAAAATGTTTTATTATCTCAGTTGTTTAATCAAAGTGATGCATTTTTGAAGAAACCTACCCGCATCTAAGGAGTGATAAAAAAAAGAACAAATGAAGATAGAAGAATACGGAGACTCTGTTCTTTCATTTGACATATAGTTTGTCCATATATTCTTTACAGAAAATGTTCTGTGAGCCATTAAAATTTGGTGAAAATGTTAAAAAACGCTGGCGTAGGCTGGCAACTTTAAAAAAAAAAGGCTGGCGGGGAAAAGCACAACGTAAAAAAAGACAAAATAATGTATGGACAAATATACATTATGCTTCACGTTTTTAAGAAGGAGTCTGAACATGTGTTCTTATGTGCCAAAATGGCCGGAAGTCCTTATGTGACCAGGGATTTAGATGTACCACTCGGAACACATTTAACAGGTTCGATTTGCTTTTGTGGTTTATTCAATTATTACGTTGTATAAGAAAGGATAGTTCAGAAACGTGTATTTAGAACACACAGCTCTGGACAAAAACAATACAAAAAAACAGTTTCTTGACCCACAAAGTGTGGTTTTACCAATCAAATAAAAACACAACCTGTCCTATACAATTTTCAAAAAACACAAAAATACGACGCCCGGCTGTACAATAGCACATTTTTTTAAATGTCAAAAAGAAAACATCAAAAATACGGCAGTGGGGATACTGTACAAAGAAAGCAACAACGTAAGTACATTTTTATATACCCATGTACAACTTAGACACATTGTGATGAAAACAAAGCAAAAACACTCACATAATGATGACCTCCTCAATCAATCACCAAATAAGGCCAGTGACAACCTTTCAAAGACCTCAGTTGCACTGTTCATAGTCAGCCTACATATATCCTTGAATATTCTGTCTTTTAAACAAACAAATGACAAATATATTAAATAAAATAATCGTAAGCTGAAATGTATAATGTTGTGAAACACAAACGGAACAGGTTTACAGCACATGGTATGACGTCATATATGCACGGACATTATACCACGACATAACCTAACATACATATATTATATGTTTTAGCAAACGAACTGCACAGTACACATTCAGAGATGTTTTATGTGAAGGATATTGCAAAATAAACACTTTATTTACCGCACGATGCTCTAAAAATACTTGCAAATTCCCATACGAGTGCGCATCCCTCTCGCACTGCACTCTCGTGTGACGCATGCGCACTTCACCACACGCACCTACACACTGCCCCTGTCGCCAACTCTTGTAATTACAGGTCATGCAAGAAGGCTATTTACCACCCGGTTACACTTATAATAAAATAATAAAGAAATGGCCATTTGCAGTGATACAGCCTATTGTATTTTAATAAATAACACGATACTTTACTTTACTGCTAAAACATGTTAGCTCGTTTACTTGAGAAACGGTACACTTTACGAATTACAGTTCGTCTTTTCTAAACATGCGTCTAAAAGAGAGAAACATAAGCCTATGCTACCATCTACTGGTCATTTTACAAAACAACAACTGAAATAATCTCTACACACAATTCCCAAAACTGCACACACAAAATGCAAAATGCCATAAACACATGTCACAATGAAGCATTTGCATCAAATGTCAAACACTTATTTCATAATAGTAAATGTTTGGATATACCATGTAAACACTGTTGTTCTAAATCTAAATCTTTCATAGGCTTATATCTACATTTCAATACAGTGAAAGTAATCTGCTACATACACTGTAAAACCAATGCAATGTAGAAACAGAAAATTTTATTAGGCCAAACACACTCAAACAAAAACAATAACCATATGTTGCAGTTGGAAAAGACATAAAAATATGTAGATCTGAGGGGTATTGCACAAAACCAAGATAAGGGATTAAGCCGGGATATGTTGGTTATCCTGGCTGAATTTAGCCTCAAGTCGGTTGCATGAAAGCAGCTCAAACTTAACCCGGCCAAGTTACTATGGTGATTTATTCTCTGCAGCTTGCCTGCTCCAGACCAGGCTAACAGCCAGGCTAAGATTAATCCCAGTGATTCACCTGTATTTCCACCGTCAATCCTGTGAGGAATGAATGTGTTTGCATGCAGCGAACACATTAATTCCTCACATTGATTGCAGCATGTCCATGGTCTTTCTAAGTATGTTGCATCACTTAAATCCTGTATCCTGTATTAAAATATTACATATATAGTCATTTCTCATTTCATTTAAATCTGTTGGCTCAGTCTTTTTATATTGATTCAAGTGGTAGTATTATTACTAAGGCCAAGTGTTATATTGCTATGCTAATGAAGACTGCTTGTCAAATTGCCTTCAGAGGTTTCATAAATATGTGTTTTATTGCAGTAATTGAGATTACAAAACAGTGATGACAAAACAGTCCTCTAATTCACCTGTTCCCTCTTCATAATGGCTTGCCCTTTTTTGGAGGATGTACTAGATGAGGAAGCCCTAATCTCAGACGAGCATTTAGGCATGAAAGAGTCTTCCGGGACAGATCGGACCCATTGGCCTTTGGAGATGACTATCTCATTGAGAGATACAGATTCTCAAATGATGGACTAAGATATTTATGTAGGCTGCTGGGTCCAAAAATACTGCACCAGACGGCGCGAAGCCATGCTCTCTGCTCTCATGGTCTGTGTTACATTGAGATGGTTTGCAAGTGGGAGCTTCCTTTATTCTGTTGGGGATGCAGAGAACCTCAATAAAGGAACCATTTGCCGCACAATAAGACGCGTTTGTCTGGCGTTGAAGTCATTCAGCAACATATTTATTACCTTCCCTGGCCACAGAAGACCCCTCTACATCAAGGAGGAGTTTAACAAGATTGCAGGCACTTAGAGAGGAATAGAGAGAGCAAAAGCAACAAAGATTAAAATACTGTATTGCAGTTATGGTAACTATGTGCGCTGAAATACTCACTTCTCTTTGTAGTTTCTGGATTTCCAGGTCCAGTTTCCTGAGTGTTCGGCGTTTAATCTCAAGATCGAGCTCCATTTCAACATCTGCCAGCTCTATCTGTCTCTCCAGGTGCTTTGCATACAGTGTTCTGACAGTTTGTGAAGTCTGTAAAAGAAGCACAGCAGGATTTGGCCATAATGTAGATTTACAATACTCACAATGTTACCAGGCTGCTTAGGAGACTGTGCAGCATCTGGGTCCTGTTACACATATTTTCTATTAGCACCACATCACTGACTTCATATCCTTTATGGACTAAATCAGCAGGATATTACCATAAAATTGACATTCCTCAAGCTGGAGTCCAGTGACACAGTCTCCTCATCTTCAGAAGTGCATTCTGCATATGAGCATTCCCCCTGCCATATACATACATGTATTGAGATAACTTGAATTAAGATTTCAAAAGACATACCAAGCCTGTGATTTCAATACAATGTACTAACTGGAACATCTTCCGGGGGCTCCAAAAGTGTAAGCCTGTTCCCAGACACTGCAAGGAAATCTAAAGTCAGACAGTATAATATATTTATTTGATTGTTCCATGTGCAGTAGTACTACAAAATGTACCTTGTATGAAGCGGGACATGGCTGGGACAGAGTCTGTTACTGGCTCTCCCTCCATCCCCGGCCTCCCTTTATTTAAATCGAGTGCCAGCTCCTCCACTAGGGTCATGTCCTGCTTGGTGGGTGCCCCCTGTGCCAGTTCTATGGGCTTTTTTTTATTGCTACAATCATACAGACACTTTATCTATTCACCTCATTTGTTCACCGTTATCTACCAAAGTCAAAGTCACTTACCAGCCTGCAAAATGTTATTATATTTAATTTTAACTTGCCGCCAGGTCCTTTTACGGCCAGACAAGTTTGTTCTTTATGAAGGATAGAAAGATAAATGGATAAAAACATAAAATGAGATAAATAGATTAAATGACACACATTGTTGATAATTGTTTGCACTTAATCATACTCATTATACATTTCCTGAGTAACATGCACCTCTACTTGCCACTTTTAAAGTAAGGAGCGGAACTCCGACGTGGCCGAGAGGGTACACCAAACCCGGCCTGAATCAGCCTGTTGTAGCTGATTTTCTGGAGCTCCAGAGATCTTTTTCCCGTTTTTTGCACCAAGTCCAAACCACACAGAGACCCTCGCCTATATAAAGACAGGCTACCGGTCTGCAACCTTATGGCTGTTCGGACATGGAAGTCAGATTGGCATCAGCGGACCTCCGATGAGCCCGAGAGGGTACATCAAACCCGGCCTGAATCAGCCTGCTATAGCTGATTTTCTGGAGCTCCAGAGATCTTTTTCATGTTTTTTGCACTAAGTCCAAACCACACAGAGACCCTCTCTTATATATAGGCAGGCTCCGGTCTGCCGACCTTATGAGGTTCGGACATAGATTTCAGCGACCAGCAAATGAAAAGTACGGCAAAGGCAACTGACCGCCAATGTTTCGTCATTTGCCACCGTTTGACAGGCACATATGGCGAACCCGCAATAGTTTAATCATCACGAGATTCCCACCAGTCCCAGGTCGTCCGATACCGTCTTGGACTTCCCCTCTGCCACCGCGCGTCCGCTCCTGGGCCTAGGAGAAAAACACACAGCAACTTTAGTTCAGTCCCGCACATCCTGATCATCTATGGTTGTTTGGTTGCACTGGCTTGTTCAAGAGGCTAAGTACGCCTTCGGGTATGAGCGACCCGCTCCTCGTCCATGGCCCCATCCCCCGACCAGGAGGGAGAGGCAATTAAGACCAGGCCACCCAGAGGAGACTCACTATTCTACTACATGTGGCCGTTCACCATTCGGCCACTGTCAGGCCTGAGCCCGACTCGGGTTAGAGGCCCGAGGGTTGGGAGCCCCCACTGTCACGCCTCTGTTAGAAGACTAGTAGGGCCCAGAATCAACTGGCCCGCACTAGCCCCCCCTTTTCATCCTGCTGACGCTAAGCCGCGGCCAACCCCGGACATGCCCCCGCCCGCCCGGAGCCGGGGTATCGCATGATGATTCAGCATAGTCGCCCTCTGGGATGGCTTAAATGGAGACGCCGCCAGGCGTCTCACCCAGTTGTCGAGAACACTGGCCTGATCCGGCTGTACAATCCCAACCAAGGATTGCACTGTGCCCCGAGGTATCTGAATGAATCCTCGAGGCCCGTAAGTTGTAGGGCCGTAACCCCCCTCGTTTATCGTGTACGCACCGCTACAAGGCCGGACGAGGAAGCTGAAGCATTTCCTCTGGTTGACTTTAAGGCCAGTAACTCGACAAAAGGAATCCAGTACCGACAGGTGGCGAGCCATTCACGCCCAGGACCCGCTTACCAACACAAGGTCATCGGCAAACGCCAGACTCAACACCGAATGACCTGCGAAACGATACCCGTTACCATCTTGATCTATAGAATGGATGAGAGGATCCATTGCCCGGTTGAAAAGTAGCGGGGACAGAGGGTCACCTTGCTTAACACCCACCCTCAGCGCGATGGTCGGAGTATGGCTTCCTCCGATCTTGACTCGCGTCACGCTGTCCGTGTTAAGTTGCTGGACCAGCTTCACCATCTGCAGGTCCACCTTCATCAACCCAAGAGGACTGAACCTCCTCTGACTAGGATGAAGTGGGCAGGCCTGAGACAGTCGCTTCGTCAGGATCCTAGTGAATACCCGTTAAATCATCGACCCAATGGTGATCGGCCCCCAGTTGCCGATCTCCATCGCCTTCCCTGGGTCAGATGATTTGGGTAGTAGTATTGACCGACAACTTTCAAGCGGGTAGGTATGACTCCGGTGGTCCACACATATTATACATGTGTATGAGGGTCTCGCCTTCCGGGTCCCACTCAAGGAGATCCTGCTTCCGACCCGGTGCTCTTTTGCCACTTGTTGGAGGCTACACAGTACCACCCCTTCTGAGATTTGCCCAGCCAGGTAGATGTTGTCCTTGTGTTCCCCCGCCCTGAATTGACCCAACCCGCGGAAAGATGGGCAGTCTTCCCACTTGCTCTTGTAAATTTGATATATTCTTTGCGGGGAAATCTGACACTGCATAGGTGCTACACCGTCCAGGATCTCCTCCGCCAGGCGGATCGGGTCAGTGCGAAGCAAGTGTTGATATCTGCGAAAGGCTTCCCTTCGAATCTGACTCTTACGTAGCCTTCACAGAACACTTCGGGGAACACAACCTCTCTTGCGGCGAGAGGGGGCTGGGCTTACTCTATCTCCATAGAGATAGCACACGTGATGCACACGTATCTAACCGGAATGCCTCTGTAATAAGGTTCATTAAAAGGAAGGAAGGAGGCGGGAACCGGCAAACATTTAAACATTTAATCGCAAAATAAACAACGTAAATAAACAGCCGGCAGCCCCTCACGGACGACTGCCGGCGAATCACACCATAAAATAAAACAACTTAACATATGTCCGGGCCGGTCCTCTCTCCGTGACGGTCCGGTCGCTCGTTCTCTTATGTGCTCCCGATCTCCTACCTCGAACCACGGTCTCGCCCCGCCTACTCCACTACAGCCTCCATGCACTGTCGAGGTGTGCCGCCTCAATTGTGTCAACGTTCCCATCGATGCTTTACAAAGTGCACAACTATGTGCCTTGAGAGGCACACGGATCACCAGCCCAGCTGCCCCCATCTGGACTACGCGGGGGGATGGCCATGGCAGGACCACCCCCAACTCGTCAGCAGTTTACACTGCTGCAGCGGTTTCTCGAGCATCACCATTAGTTCCGAGTTGGTTAGCATGAGTGCTCGGAGTCCCCAACATCGCTTCAGGCCTCCCTGACACGTGTGAAGATCACCGAACACTCTCGTAGTCTACAATCAATTCCTGTAGTCAAATTACCAGGGTGGCCCCCGTAGGCACCACCCTCCTGGCCAGAGCGCGGAGGGGATCTGGCTATAATGGGGGTCGTGCAATCCCTACGCTTCCCCATAACAGCTTTGTAAACTGGGCGACCTGTTATCCGGTATGGGTTCCTATCCTCGTTCATTGTGTAAAAATGTTTGCCAAATGCATGACCACCTCTCAAGAGGCAATCATAATGTGTTTTGCCTCCTCCGGTCTATGAGTTTCAACACTGTCGGCTCAGGACGTAGGTGTTGGAAGGGAGTTTAGGAACATAATCAGCCCCTTCCTGGCCTTTAGTTATCCCCTTTATCAATCATGCCGGGATGGGTGGCACCCTAACCTGACGGATCAGGCTAGGGACGCTGTCGGTTTCAGGACAGAACGGTCACGCCCCCGGATCAGACCCACCCAGGATTTCCCGTGAGCGCCAGTACCAGTCCTAGCCAGCTGATGGTCGGTATGGCATACCTTACGCTGTCTGTGCTCTGGACGTAATCTGACTCACCGACCCCATCGATTGGAAGGGGATTATGTCGGTAAGACTATCGTCATGCAGCGGGTGGCTCTCCTACTACCACTTGATGCAATCTCCGGGTAAGAAAGCAACTTCGGAGGGAACCAGCTACTAGATGGTTCAATTAGTCTTTCGCCCTATACCCAGGTCTGACGACCGGTTTGCCACCAGAGTTTCCTCTGGCTTCACCCTGGCCAGGCATAGTTCACCATCTTTCGGGTACCGTCCCGTGCGCTCTCGCTCCGCCTTCCCGACGCTGTGGGCGAGACGGGCCGGTGGTGCGCGGGGATCCCACCCGAGCGGGCCCGCACCCGCCTTCACCCTCCAACTGCGCGTCAGACTCCTTGGTCCGTGTTTCAAGAAGGGTTAGGTGGGTGGCCAGGGATGGGGTGGCTTGCTGGCTTACCTAGTATATGGAGGTATATGGGCTTTTGGGGTGTGGTAAAGAGTAGGGTGGGGGATGCATTGTTGGCTGACCTACCTTGTCCCTTGGGGGTTCTCCTCCGAGGTGGTGGGTGAGCGGCCCTACGCCCAGTCCGGTGGGGGCGAGGTCAGCTGGGCCCCGTCGGTCGGCCTCGTCAACGGGTGGGATGATCTTGGGGTTTTGTTTACGGGGACATGCTTACTACATAGATACCATTCGTTTGAAACATTGGCTGACAACATTTGTTTCCAAACATGGTGGTGATATCATGGATCGTGAAGAAAATTTCAGAAAGTTGGTCCGGGTCCTTTTCCGGTTTCTAAAAACCAAACACCATCTGACGGAGACGGAAAGGGACTGGCCCAAGAATAGGGCGGCAGGATGGCTGGAACAGCTGGTAAGAGCGGCACAGCCTACGGAGGGTACTGTACTAATGGTGTGGGGTATGCCAGGAACTGGCTGGGAACCAGCCGGCAAATCCTGGCGGAGCACTACAAGTATACCCTGAGGGGTCTGCATAGGGAGCCGGAGACTCTGGACCTATCAGAGGCAGAGAGAGCCTGGGAGGTGGCTAAAAGGTGGCTCGGGAGGGGATGGTGCAGAGGGCCGAGGCAGATATACGGGCTCTGGTGAAGGCCAGGGGAGACCGGCTGAGGCCGGGGTCTCGGGGATGGAGACCACGACAGCTGGGGAGAGTGAGGCCGAGGCGGCACTCAAAAAAAAACTGAGATAGGAGCTGAGACATGAGCTCAGGGCCGAAATTGCGGACCAGGTGCGGTCCGAGGTCAGGGCTGAGTTGCTGGGGGCACAGGCACTATTTCCCCAGCGTACAAGGAAACAACAGGCTCCCTCAAAGCGGAGCAATTGGGCCAGCATTGAGGCACCGGGGACGGTGAACCCAGTTCAGCCCCAAGGGGAACCCAGCCCAGGGGGAAATTCACCCCAAGTGGAGGCGAAAATGGTGGGTCAGGAGCCTCAGGCTGAGGATGCCAGAGCAAGGAGGGGCCCAAAAGTGGAGGAAGAGTTGGACTGGGAAGCTCTGTTGAGCGACTCATGGGAGGAGGGGGACAGGGAATCGGGGGACAAGAGAAGGGGAGATGAGGAGCAGCAGGGCCCAAGTAAGAGGGGGGCGAAGAAAAGGGCCGAGGGTTCGCCAGACGAAACCCGATTTTGTAATGGCCCAGACAGGGGGGCCTAACCAGAGTCTGCACATCAGAATGGACCACCAGGGCAATAACAAGGCCAATTGGGTCCTGAACCCCCGAGACCTATTCTGATCCAGGGGGAATCTAACATTGACAGGGTCACAGACCTGGGGGACAACCAAACACATCTTATGGATGTTGCAGCACCACACACCAACGTGCCCAGACACCCAGGTGGTAATTCTAGCAGTAGGGATTAACGATAGGGGGACAAAGGCGACTTTATCCCTCCGCAAGATGGTCACAGGGACCTTCTCTCACTGCACTATTTCGCCGATGATGAGGACGAGGGTGAAGATCAATAGTTAATTTTATGTTCATAGTGTTTTTTTATATCTTTAATTCAGTAAATTGCGTGGATGTGCATTTTGTGCCCGAGCGTTGTGCACTTACGTACAGCGGGCACTTCAGGTCTGAGGCGTCATGTTTGTACTGTTTTGAAAGGCCAAACTTCTCTGACATTTATGTCAAATCAATCAAAAGTGCCAAGTGCACCTAAGGATGCAACAACTACAAAATGTGTTGACTTTGTCTGTGCCAACATAAAATTATGGCACCGTTTCCAGCCAAGGTTTTATTAAATTAACCCAACACCTTGTAGACACAGCAGCCAAGATTGGAAAATTCAATGTGACGGATATACTGCCTCATCAACGACAGTGTCACGCAATCTCAGTGATCGGGCACAAACACAAAGAAGAGTGATTGTGAATGAAATGACCGACACCATTGTGAAATATGGATGCGCCATTTCAACTGACATCTGGACCGAAAACTATCGAAAGACTTCTTTTCTATCATCTACAATACATTACATAGACGCAAACTCCGACTTGGTGTCAAGGGTGCTCTTTGTGAGCACCCTTGACAGGGAGCCCCGTTCGATGCAGGTATTTCAAAGACTGGGGAAAACATTTGTGCGTTTTTATTTCGAAATCTCAGAGTTTTTGGAATAGATTGTTCACAGACAAAAAAAATTGTCTTTGTCACAGATAGAGGAGCGAACATGGTGGCCGCTCTACGTTACTCAATGTCATTCCTTCACATGCATTCTCTTCCAGTGTGATGGATAAAACACCCGAAATTGATCGCCTTCTGAAAGACGTGAAAAAACTAGTCACCTATTCAAACATTCCGGTCTTCAAGCCAAACTGAGTAAGTCTTTAAAGCAGTCAGTGGAGACGAGGTGGAATTCAAATTTTGAAATGCTAGATTCTGTGCTTCAACAGTATGATGACATTGCAACAATCCTGTTGGAAAATAAACAGTATGACGAAGTAGGGTGCATTAACAAGAACACACTTTAAACCCTTGTGACATTTTTGAAGCCGTTCAAAGAGATGCAACAATGACTTGGAGTCGGACACTACGGCCTTAAGTGGGTCTCTAGTTCTGCCGCGGTCCGTAAGACTAAGAAACCACTGCAATGCAGCCGTGGCTGACTGCCTTCTCACTGATATTGTATCGAGTTGTGTGCAACGTTTGGATGAACTAATGTCCCCGAACAGTTTGGCACTAAATGGAGTTCACATGCTTTATAAAACAGCGACATTCCTTACACCTATATGAATATTAGGAAGAACGTTTTATAAGGTCAAATGCATTTTGGTTTGGCCACATAGGAAATTCAGGTTTATTATTTTTTATTATTATTAATGATACTTTATTGGTCTATTTGTAAAACTTTTATTTCTAATTGGACCTAAATGTAGGCAATGTTTTATAAAACGGTTGTGCAAAATGCATATTTCACTAAAGACAAACTAATAGCATAAAAACTGTAATTTTGTTGATTTGGTTTTTATTTCTTAATGTGGAACAAGTGGGAAAACACAATATCAATAGATATGCGTTAATATGCTAAATGTAGGCTAGATAAAAACGTTATTGTTCATAAAATATCACAAATCTGGCTGAATGGTTGTAGACACAGTAAACAGACTGACAGATACAAATACTTTAAAATTGCTGCATTTTATTTACTGTTGTGTGTCAATTTACATTCTTTGCGTCTGCACTACTGTTGTTAAGACGTATCTCCTGGTTTACATACTGCGCGTCTTTGGCGGGAGAGAAGCAGCGTGCGGAGCGGAAAGGTTAAAATGAAGCGCGTTTGGCGTTAGATAGAGATAGAGGATAGCGGCAAAAGATCATAACGGAAATGTTCCTGAGAGCGCGTGTGATGTGATTCTCCGTTGTGTAGACGCGCGGCTCAATTTAAACAACCAAAATGATCAAATGGTTTATTACGCTATGTCTCGCGGTCCGGATGGAACGAAGCAAAGGTCCGGATCCGGCCCGCGGTCCACCTGTTGAAGATGGCTGGTCTACAGTTTAAAATCTAAAAAGCTTGGTGAACGCAAGGACTAAATTGAATATGGATCATACTTGCCATATTCAAAAGCTTTTGCTTTTTACTAAACAAAAATATTACGAATTTGGCAGTAAATCCAGCCCATTGCTGGATCACCAATTAAAGAATCAATTTAATGACCGCTCTATTAATATGATACGGAATATAAATTACGACATTATAAGTGACCCTGTGATAATAAATGTAACTTTCCAGGATTTCTATAAATCTCTTTATAGTTCAGAATCAGAAGCATCCAATTTGGATATGGCCACTTACCTAAATAATATTCCACTACAGTCAACTGCAGAGGAGGATTGTTTTAGCCGGCATGCTCCATTTACAGTTGAGGAGGTTTGGGAGGCAATTCAGGATATGCCAAATGGGAAATTTCCTGGCCCGGATGGTTTTCCATTGGAGTTTAAGAGATTCTGGCCGACAAGTCACCCAATTTTTATACCGGCTATTAATAACATTTGAAAAGGCAAATTTCCCCCTTCCTGGAGACATGCCTCCATTAGTTCACTTAAACAAAACGAAAAAGATCTCTGGACTGTTCCTCTCATAGACCTTCTTCATAGAGTCTTCTCAATGTGGACTATAAGATAGTTGCAAAAGTTTTGTCCCGCAGACTAGATGTGAACCTTACTAAAGTTATAAATTCTGATCAGCCAGGTTTCGTGAAATCCAGGTGTGGTACAGATAACGTACGTCGTGCTCTCAATATTATTCATTATTTCAATACCCAAAATAAAACGGCAATAATTTCTCTCCTTGGGAGAGTTAACGTTATAAAAACGAATATTCTCCCCAGATGAAACTATTTGTTTCAGAATCTTCCATGATATTTAATCTTATCTTTCTTTAAATCATTGAACTCTCAAATATCTGTTATATTTGGAATAATAAACACCAGAGAGTTGCTCTTTATAAACCAAAGGATCGAGGGAGTCTTTCATTGCCCAATTTTCTGTTTTATTACTGGTCAGCTCAATTTAAATTTATGACGAGTTGGTTTTCGAATAGACAGGATGCTTTGTGGATTGATTTTATTATTTTGCTACCCTAGAAGATTAGAGTCTCTGTTTTATCAATAATATTGATCGGATACATTTTCTCAGTGACAATGTGATAGTTTATAATACATTACTTGTTTGGAAAGATGTGAAAAAACATTGAAATATTTCTCAAACTATCTCTGTTCGATCTCCTTTGGCCCTAAATCCTGATTTTCCATTTGAGATTAGGAGCATTGACTTGTTGGAGTGGAGCTCTAAAGGTCTATCAGACTTTTCAGGTTTGATGATTTCTGCATCTTTAAAATCATTTGAGCAAAAAAGAACTGAATTGAATATTTCTTCAAGATTTTTTTTCAATATCTTCAAATCCAAAATATCTTACTCTCTTTTGAAACAGTATAAAGTTTGTTTAAATTGATCGGAATTAGAAGATATAATGTCAACTAAATATCTTAAAAGGGATCATTTTCAATATTTATGCTTTATTTGTGTATTCAGATTCTTCAGTGCATGATTCTTTAAAACCACTATGGGAAAAATAATTCAGTATGAACTCGCCATTAGAAACCTTCTGCAGGTTATTTGGATGTACACTCTTATACACAATAACAACAAATGAATTAAATCATTCTCAGGAACTCGTAGATGACTTAGAGTCTCTGTGCTGCCTAAAAATACAAAGCATAGAGCTGATGTCTGTAGTCGTAGGACATATGTGACCCAGTGTTAAATCAACGCAATTGAGAAACAAAGTTTTAAGTTCAAAGTTTGATTTCAATCTCTAACATGACCTCATTCAGTAAATATCAACATATCAAGATGATATTATATTTGATTGAACACTAAGAGATTAGGAATATAAGTGTTGAGTCAGTGTATTTAAGTGCTGAAGTACAAGAGCTTTTGAATGTGTACAGCTGCAGCTCATCATCATCATCATCATCAGATCTGATGTGTTCTCATTGGTGAAGGAAGAACTGATGACATCACACATCAGTTTACTCATTAGATTGGACATTGGAGAGCAGCTGTGTGTCATACAAACACTATTAGATTGAAGCTTTATAAGGGCTCCTCACAGCACATGTCTGGTTCTTCTGAGAGCTCCTTATTCAACCAGAATTTATAAGAGCTTCCTCTGTCTCAGAACACAAACAACTTTAGAAAGTGAACTGTGAGAAATTGGTGATTCAGTGATGTCACAGCAAAACATCTGGGCAGCGATAAGAGTTGCAAGGTTTTACCATTTTTAAGTTTTACCAATATGAGTATCTTACCCAAGTATATTTTTCCTATTTTAGTGTATCCCAATATATAGAAATAAGTTATTTTAAAAAAATTTGAACCAAATGGTCACCCAAACCCTTGTTATTAGATTCCAGGGGCAGATACATTTGGGTATCATCTACATAACAATGGAAGGAGACGCCATGTTTCCTAAATATCGACCCCAGGGGAAGCATGTACAAAGAGAATAACATTGGAGCAAGAATAGAGCCTTGAGGGACGCCGCTCATTACGGGAGCTGCATCTGAAATAAATTCACCCACACTAACAGGGACCCTTCTATTGTTTAAGTAGGATTGAAACCATTCAAGAGCACTGCCCTTAATGCCCACCCAATGCTCCAAGCGAGAAAACAAAACTGGGTGGTCAATTATATCAATTGCCACCTGCAGATCTAATAGTACTAACACAGCAGATTTGGCAGCATCAAGAGTCCGTAAATATAATTCTGAACTTTAACCAAAGCCGTTTCCGTGGAATGCTTTTTCCTGTCGTATTTAAATTAGGCTTTTTAAAAGTGAACATACAAATGGCGAGCATTATGTCATATGGGACAATAGCCATTTCAAGGCAACTGTTCATAATCTTAAGTAGAGAAGCCCAATCACCTCAAAAATTTAAAGGAAGGAGGAAGAATGTCATAGGAAGATCCAGAGGGTTTACGCTGACTTACAATATCTTGTAGAGCAGGAGCCCGTTCTTCGTACGTCGCTAACTAATTTATCTGGATTTGATTGTTGACGATTTGGCATGATCTTGGATTGTTTGGTTCTTCGAAGCTCATCCTAGACTTGCTGTCATAGCAACAGGTGCACAATCTTAAACCTGCTCGCGAGCAGGTTTATTTCATGTTAACAGGATTAGATCCCGGCTTTATAAGCGGGTGATATGGAAGTCTTTCGCAGCCATGTCTTGTCCGTTTTTACGTCAGGAATCCGTTGCTGAAGGTGCCAGAATAATTCGAAGAGCTTTTCGAATTAATCGCGTTTTGCGAGATCGACAGGATCCTTTAGCGCAGCGCGATAATCTACTGATTGAGAGATATCGTTTTTCTCGGGAGGGTGTAATCTACATTATCAACTTGTTGGAGCCACACGTTAAATTCGACTCGTCGGAGTCGGGCTTTAACAACTGCACAAACAGTTTGTATAGCTTTGCGATTCTTTGCAAGTGGCAATTTCCTTTACACTATTTAGGTATGATGACATAGCAACCACTCGCGGCGAACATTCTGACTCAAATGTGCTCCAAACCGCGTGGTACTAAAATGTGTATGTCATTCAATATCTTCTCCTGGCCGCATGGTGGGAGGATTTTTCCTGAATACGACGGTAACTACATCGAGTGCGAGCCCTGAAGCGTTGGACACTTCGGGATTTCAGCCCTAATGTGATTTCAGGTCACCGCGGTTTTCAGAAAATTTGCGTTGCGTTCTACCGGTCGGTGGGCTTCATCTAAGCTTTGGACACTTCAGAAAGATAGGTGGACCTAAATACAAAGCTTTTATCTTGTTACTGACGAAATTCCATCGAAATTCATCGAGGAGAAAGTATTGAACTAAATCGCGGAAAATGGGTAGTAACATTTGTGGCGGGTAGATTAGCGAATGTACTGCAGGCGTCGTTCTAAAAAAAACATCGTCTGTATTCAACTCATTCTGACGGTGTTTTTCTTGAAATTATTACTGATGCTATGTAGTTTAATATGTATATCATGGTTTTTCTGACATGCTTGTCAAAATTGTAACATAGTTTACATCACTTTGAGTTAGATTACTGAGGACTAGCCTGTAACTCTGTCTAAATGAATAGGCTAAGAACACTTGATATGACAGTAGGCCTATTGAAATGGGCAATTGAAATGTGGATATGACAAAGTGAACAAGCTACAGATAATACTCGAGTATTTGTTCCTCAGGCTTCCCTAATTACATAGACTGCACACACGTCCCATCAAGGTGGCCCCAATGAAGGGGATTTTATGAACCGAAAGGGATGGGAATTGATAAGAATTTAGCGATTCCGATTCCATTATCGATATTGCTTATCGATCCGATTCCTTATCGATTCTCTTATCGATTCTCATTGGGTGAGGGAATAAGTACAAATTGTTTGTTTGTATTAACTCGCTTTAATATCTGATAAGAACATAGTACTCAGAGTATACACAAATTATGTGTAGCAACCTCAGAACAAACCTAAAGTAGGCTACAAAGTAAAGTCGGGACCTATAGAATTTTCACATTCATCATTGGTCCAGACAAAAAATTTTAATAAAACTGCCATTTAAGTGCCATTTAAGTGCCATAAAAACTAAAAACAGACTAAACAGTCAAGGTCATCATCATCTAAATTTGATTGACAATGACAATGGAGATTATTATTCATATAGTAAAAGTTTACACAATGAAATGGCGCTCACATGAACTAATAGAGAAGTTACCTTCGGCATTGTAGTTAGTAGGCGGGGCGAGACCGTGAGTCCCTTGTGATACGAGACCGGTGCGTGCAAAGCTGACGAGTCTCGTATCACGAAGGATAGCGGGAGCATAAGAGAACGAGCGACCGGACCGTCACTGCCGGACATATGTTAAGTTGATTTATGTTTATGTTTGTGTTCCGGCAGTCGTCGTGAGGGGCTGCCGGCTGTTTACTTACTTGTTTTATTTTATTAAATGTTTAAATATCTGCCGGTTCCCGCCTCCTTCCTTCCTTTTAATGAACCTTGCTACAGGCATTAATAGCAGATGGTCTCGTTAGCTCCGCTGCTGCTTGAACTTGTTGTTGCTGTGTCTAAGTAGTAGTGTATCAAACACGCGACAGTCCTGCAAATGAAGCCAAATGTTTCTTCCCCACCACAGTTGTTGCAAATGACCGCATTGGTGTCTTTTCCACACTTTAGACGATGACATGTTTGCTGCGTAACCAAAAAAACGCAGCGCGTTGACACATTGACGAGCGGCGATAAGCAGCAGGTACGCTAACGGTTCCAAGGAATTCACTTGGCACCGGTTCAAGAACCAAGTTCACAGTGTAATGTGCAAGTAAATTACTCCAGATTAGCAATAAATAAATAAAAGCAATGTAATCAAAAGTATGCAGTTGACTGATTACAAATATTTTAGATGGTGTGTGACTCCATGTTCCACATCACAAATGTGGAAGCCACATGGCCTGGTTCTGTGCATGACTCCAGGATTTTCAGTGAGTCACATTTATGCACATTATTTGAACATGGTAAGGAAAAAAATACTCACTGTATCACATACTTTAATTCTGAGCCTAACAAAACTGCATTTTTCCAGGTGCTTACGATGGGATCCTGCTTGGTGACGGGCTATACCTGCAGGCAGTACTTCATGACGCCATTCCCTGACCCAAACCCTGGACCTCAAACCCGTTACACTGCAGCTCTAGCCAGGACAAGGGCACGCATTGAAATGACCTTTGGCCAACTAAAGGGAAGATTTCAGTGTCTTAAGGGTCTGAGGGGTTGCACCTAACAGGGCCTGTGACATTATTGTTGCATGTGCCATCCTCCACAATATTGCCACCATCAGAAAGGAGAGGACCCCTGTGGTGGAGGTGCAGCCTGATGATGACCTCCAGCCAGTGCACTTGGACCAACCTAGTGGCAGAGCTGCACGGGACAGAATTGTGGAACACCATTTTTGAATTATTTTTTTTTTACACATAAACCATTAAATTAATAATAGAAGACAAGACAACATGCTTAGTTCATGGAGTTTTATTTCAATAATTGTTTCTCAAGAAAAGCCAGTGATGGTCATCTTTTGCCTGCAATGAGATATATTGTTATCCAAGGGCAGCAATAGTGCTCTTTGTGAAAAATAGTGTTTTAGCACTTACTCTGCAGTTCCTTTTGAAGCAACTCAATCTCTAGTGCCAGTTTTTTCTTCTTTAAGGTGTCAAGTTCAATTTCTCCCCTTAATTTTTGTTTTTTAAGAGCAAAATACTGAATTTTCTGTTGAAGATTCTGTTAATATAGGGTACGGATATCCCCCTGTGCCATAAAAAAAACCTCAACACAAGCCTCCTGCAACAGAAAAATTAAAAGTAGAGTGCCCACCTATGTATCACTTTGTGCTGTAGGCCTGTCTGTAGGCGTTTTCTCCTCCAACTCATATTGCAGTCAGAAATAATATGTACACACCTATAAATTAAATAAAGTTATTTGTGCACTTACAAGTGCTTCCTCCAAAGGACAGTCATCTGAGAGGGTTTCTTCACTGTCCTGTGCAAAAGAAAAATGGGTATTGCAAAGTGTTGCACTTTCTTTCCTTTTGATGTAAAGTTAGAAATGTCCACTTACTGCACATATTTCAGCCACCACTTTCTTGGGAACAGGTAAAAGTGTTGGTGTAGTATGTAAAACTACACAAAAGAGGGAACTCAATGGCATTACAATACACTAGGAAAAAGTATGATCATTAACATATTGCTAAATATTTTTACATTAAGTTATGCCGTTTTCACCTTCACAATTAAGTCAAAGCAATTTATCTGTTGAAATGACTGTCCAAGCCATTTGGATTATAGACATAATTTAACGCAGCAACAAATTATTTACAGTGTAGCAAGATGATTTAAAACTCATTTACCTGTAATTAAGGTGTTGCTGTTACTGGTCCCTGGCTTTAGTTCTAAGGAAGAGCTGCCCCCAGGGATGCCCTTTACAATGGGTCGGTTCTCATTCAGTCCAAGGGCCAGCTCTTCTGCCGGGGTATAATGTGGGGTGCAGGACCACCACCTGTTTTTTTCTGCTCCGCCTTTTTCTTGATTGCTGATTATAAACAGACAAACACATCATTTAAATGTTTTTGGTAACAGATACTAAACAGTAGAAGTAGAAAGGATTACCAGTTTGAAGAATATTCTTGTACTTCACTTTTACTTGTTCCCATGTTCTAGTGGGTCCTGAGCTGGCTCTGACATTAAGCAATTATGAAATAAGAATATATACTGTAATAATAAGTGATATAACCATAACATGGAACACTTACGCATTTAATTTGTCTGCTACTTTTTGCCAGCCCTCTCTCCTGGCTTTTACACACTTTGAAGTGTTCCCTGGCGGTTACATTTTTTTTTTAACTCGGCATACCCTTCCAGTAATAATTCTTGCTCTGCTGCGTAGAAAAACTGAGCGCACTCTTTTGCCATGGTGAGCAGCCAATAGAAGGCGTTGCTGATTCAATGTTTGTACTATCGATACATATCCCCTTTTAAACAAGCGCATGAACGCGCAACTATCTCACTAACTCAATCCAGCGATACTAATCATAAGCGGCAGGTGTGTTTGAAGAACCTAATTAGCCGGATCATGATTAGCACGATTTTATCATCTTGGATGTGTCATTTGATCTCGGATGTTTTAAGCAACGTACGAAGAACGGGCCCCAGGCATAGTGGCCGGCTTAAACTGACACAAGATGCTAGTAACAAGTGGAGGGACAGAGGGATCTTGACAAGAGGAGGGAATATCTAGCCTAATATCCCTTATCTTGTCCACAAAATAAATAAGAAATTTGACACATCGCCATGGACTATAGTGAAGAGATCAACTGAAAGATTGATACCCGCATTAATGATTGAAAAAACTTTCACAATTCTAGAACACATTTTTCTGGTTTTACAAGTCTGAAAAGTACTTAAACTTTGTTGTTTTCATCATTTTCTGATATTGTATCAGACTGTTTTTTTATATTCCATAAGAAACTTGCAGCTTATCTTTTTTTCCACCTTCTTTCGGTAAAATTTAAATGATTATAATCAGCACCACTCCAATCATCACAAACTAAGTCGGATGATTGGAATACCTCCTTAAAAACAGCTGAGAACTCAATACAAGTAGTTTGTGTTGTCGTATGATACCTTGGTGGGTCTAGTAATGTTGTCATTTATGGGCACTCTGAATGTAATAGGCTTGTGGTCTGAGATAGCGTGGTCGTCTATTGCAAGCAGGGCCGGCCCGAGGCATAAGCGAACTAAGCGGCTGCTTGGGGCCCCCTGGTCACCAGGGGGCCCCCCAATCGGTTTTATACAATTAAATAACTTAAAACAAGTTATATAAATGAAGGAATAAACAAATTAATGAATGTGAATGAATAAATAAATAAAATGAAATGAATAATTCAAGAAAAGAAAATTCTGATTTGCCGACAACTGCTGCTGTGACTGCTAGCGGTTGAGTCATGCGCAATTGTGCTTAGAAACATTTCGCGTGCATTGACAATTCGCGCCGGCGCGCAAGTGCGTGTAATTAATAAATGAGAAGCCATGTCACAAAAAAGGATGTATCCCTCTGGTGCCGTAAAGAGAAAGAAGAAAAGGACAGAGGAGGAGAAGAAAGAGCAAGATAAAGGTATGTTTGCACTTTGCATGATTAGTGACAAGTTGTGCTCGTGTCACTTGAGGTAGCGGCTAGTCATGACTCGTGATCTTATATAAGCCATCACCAGAGCTAACGTTAAATCCCCGCCATCAACAGTGAAATGCTTCGCATTATTAATATACATTTATCTAGGTGTATTTCACGTATTGATTATAGATATCAGTTTAAGTTGGAGAAAACAGCCGAAGGGGAACTTAACCTTCTTAGTTAATGGGATTCCCGCTAGCATTGCTGTGTGTGTTGAAGTGAATGTTAAAATATACCAATACCATGTTGGATGGGGAGATTTCTGTGATGAAAATAGACTTCAATTTAATGGCGAGTGATGTAGCAGTGCTATCCTCATATTTATAGGCTGCAGTAGATCACCATGTTAAGTTTTCACCATACTGCAATTATGCCTCATTTGCCAATAGATATTAATTGTTAGGTGTGGTCACTGGTGTGGAATTGCTTGTTGTGTAAGTAATGATTGCAAAATAAACTCATTCTGCTCGATCAACTATGCACTTATGCAATGCTATTTTTTTTCAGGAACACTGTTGAAGTACTTTGGAGCACAACCAACTCTACCCGGCCCTGATGTTTCATCAAGTGTCAGTGCCTCCACAGCTGATGATACAGCAAGGTGAGGTTTTTCTTGATGGCGAATGGTTACATAGCCTGTTAATATGACATGACACATTTAACATAGCTTTTTATTTATTTATTTGTTTGTTTATTTTATCATTGCAGGTTCATCCACTGCAGAGTTACAAGCACCTGAAAGCGAGAAGCAGTTACAAGCACTTACATTCACTGATACATCGGTTTCAACCTCAGCCGGCATGACAGGTCAGTTAATCTAACAGTTTTTGTTTTGTGTTAGCTTTACTGCAATATATCCTGTGTTATGTTATAATTCTATTTTTTTTATCTAATGTCCCTACAGGTCCTTCTACACCTGCACCCACTGCTATAGATTTCCCAACAGCTCCTCCAATTGACCCTGTTGAATGGTCAGAACTCCTGTCAGACTCAGAAAGGACTGATCTGGTAAGAAGAGGGCCAGTGCCAATAAGTGACACCTTCACCTTCCCCAAGAAATCAGATGGACGAAGCTTTCACTACCACTATACATACAGACAATTAGTTAATGGGGAAAAAATCAAGCGAAGCTGGTTAATTTATTCAAAAAAAAATGATGCGGTTTACTGCTTCTGTTGCAAATTATTCTCGAGAAAGTCCACAAAACTTTCAACAGAGGGACAGCGTGATTGGGTAAATGTAGGTGCTTTGCTGAAACAGCATGAGAATAGTCCAGATCATAGCAATAATATGGCGAAGTGGAAAGACTTTGCCCTCCATCTTTCTAAGCAGAAGACTATTGATGCAACACAAATGGCCCTTTTGGAGGCAGAAAAAAATCGTTGGAGAGATGTTCTCATCCGTTTGATTAGTATCATTCAGTCTTTGGCAGATAGGAATCTTGCACTCAGGGGGTCTGTCGATACTTTGCATCAGGCCAACAATGGGAACTTCCTTAAAGAGGTGGAACTGATAGCAAAATTTGACCCGGTGTTAAAAGACCACATCAGACGAATTGATAGTGGAATACAGCACAACACGTACCTAGGTAAAACTATCCAGAATGAGCTGATAGAGTGTGTCAGTGACAAAATAATTGAGGTAATGGTGACAGAAATCAAGGACTGCAAGTATTATTCAATTATTTTAGACTGTACCCCTGATGTTAGTCACAATGAACAAATGTCTGTTGTGGTGCGCACAGTCACTCTGGGCAAAGCACCAGAAATAAAAGAGCACTTTTTGGGTTTCCTGATAGCTCCAGAATCCACTGGACTGGGTTTGTCCAGTCTAATTCTTAAACAGGCTTCAGGAATTGAACATCCCTTTTCAGGATTGTCGGGGGCAGTCCTATGACAATGGGGCTAATATGAAGGGAAAAAACAAAGGTGTGCAGGCTAGGTTATTGGTTAAAAATCCAAGAGCTTTTTATGTGCCTTGCAGTACTCATACCCTAAATCTGACAGTCTCAGATGCGGCTAAAGCATCAACGGATGCTTCTTGTTTTTTTGGAAATGTGGAGAAGGTGTACAATTTGTTTGCTGGGTCCACTCAAAGGTGGGCCATCTTACGGAAGTTTGTTGACCTCACCCTCAAGTCCTGGAGTGAGACACGCTGGGAAAGCCGGATAAAAAGCATTGAAGCTTTGCGCTACCAGTCAGAGAAGGTGAGGGATGCCCTGCTAGAAGTTAGAAATAAAGCGACTGACCCTGTAGTGGCTGTTGAAGCCAACTCCCTTGCGGAAGAAATAGGTTCATTTAGATTTCAGATTTGTTGTGTTGTCTGGTGTGACATTTTGTCTAAAATTAACATCACTAGCAAGCTTCTACAGTCAACCAACATGCAGCTTGATGTAGCTGTTAACCTTGTACAAAAGAACAAAGGCGAACTGATCAGTTACCGAAAAACAGGCTTCTGTGATGCACAGACTTCTGCAAAAGAAACTTGTGAGCAGATGAACACAGAAGCAGTGCTGAAAGAAAAGCGATTGCGTTCTACAAAAAGGCACTTTGCCTATGAGGCTGCAGATGAGCCGATAGGGGATGCTATGAAGAGGCTGGAAGTGTCCTTTTTTAATGCTGTAGTGGACTGTAGCATTCAGTCGTTGGAGGATAGATTTAAGTCTCTAAGTGAGGTTAAAGAAAACTTTGGAGTGCTGCTCAGTTTTAGGGAGCTAGATCGGAAGGTCCGGAGGGAACAATGTGAGCTTCTTGGGGAAAAACTTTCTTGTGGAGAGGAGACTGATATTGATGGTAGCGCACTGGCCGTAGAGATTGAGAGTCTTCCTGAACTTCCCCAAACTATGATGACCGCCCTTGAGCTTCTCACATACCTCTCACAAAATGAGATGTGTGAGCTTTACCCAAATCTTTGGGTAGCTCTCAGGATCGCCTGCACTCTGCCTGTGACCGTTGCTCAGCAGAGAGGAGCTTTTCCAAGCTCAAATTGATTAAAACATACTTGAGATCATCAATGGCCCAGGAAAGACTAAGTGGACTTGCAGTTATTAGTATTAATAACAGGGTTGGCCAAGCAATACCATACAATGATGTCATCAGTGACTTTGCCTCCAGAAAAGCCAGGAAGGAACGATTTTGAGATCATTGTTGTACAATTGTCATTGTTGAACCCTTGCTGTTCTTATGTTTGCTTTCATTATTTAAGTATCTATTTTTTTTGTAACATTCTATTTTTAATTGTATGAATGTTTGTCTATTTTGGTTTTATTTAAAAGATTGCACTTTTAATTTACATTTGCAAATTATTTATTTCTTGTTTTGTGAGTGACAGTTTGTATTCAAAAGTTTAAGAGTAAAGTCTTTTATTTAAGTATTGTATTGAGTATTTATTTATTTATTTAGTATTAATACATAACTATACATCACTGTATTCATTTATAATGGAACATTATAGCGTGACATGTGTGTCAATAATCTTCAAGCTCAGGTGACTCCGCGTGCTGGGGAGGGGGGCCCCCAAATCAAATTCTGCTTAGGGCCCCCAAGAGGCTCGGGCCGGCACTGATTGCAAGATCCAAACCATCAAGGGTATGACCATGCATATGAAAAGAAACATTTACAAGCTGTGTCAATAAGCTTCAAAAATTCTCTGGCTAAAAGATTAGATGGACAATACACATGTATGTTAAAATCCCCAAGATTAAATGTCTATCAAAGTTGGGGATAATTCCCCCTAAAAAGTCTCATTCATGCTCTGACATGTAAGTGTGAAGGCCAGCGCGAGGTAGAAAATCCGATTCAGACAGGAGAAGTTGAACTTGCTGAAGCTAATGTTCTTAGCACCCAAAAATTCAGTCTTCTCTCAATATCTCCTAAAATACCTTCCCACATTGTTTCGTTTGCTTTCTTTTCATCCTCCCCCATTAAAACTCCCAAAATCTTGATTTCTTTGACTTCTTTAAAAGTAAAATGACTTGTTAAATCTTGCACATTCCCAAATCTCATTTACCCAGTTTTATCTTCGTTAACTTTCCCTCCTGATCCTTTACAAAATATCTGTACAATTCCCATAGCAATTTAAACACTCTCCATATCTTTAACAATTAGCGTAGTGTCTGCATATTTTTTTCTCCTTCTGCATTACATTCAACATTAATACCTTTATATATTTTTTGCCTCATGGCCAACACCAAGGGTTCCGCACTAGAGAGTACAACAGCGCTGACATGGGACACCCTTGTTTCAACACTGTTAAAAACCCATTGCACTTGATTCAAGTTACAGCTCCATTATGTAAAATCTTAATTCACTCATGTCCTTGTCCTTCCCATCCTCCTGAGCTGTAAACAGCCTGGCACGTATATTAGCGCGCTTCCCAGAGTGGCAAATGTGGTGACAGAACGGCTGCCCGTTGGGGTGGCATTCGCGGCGGCTGGAGTCTATGCACATCGACTAGCCCTTCCTGTCTGTGTAGAAGAACAAGGCTCCAGATTCACCCTTGCCAGTTTGGATATTCTGGCCCTCACTTGCCGTGACTACACGTCTGTGATAGTCACATTTGACCTCTCTGATCTGGAAAGAACGTTTTGTGACAACATCCTTATCAGTCGGATTCAGGCCTTTCCACTTCTGTGAGATTGTGAGTTTTCGGATGTGCGTGCAGTCCATCACAGCACGGACGGGTCCCGGCGCCTTCCAGTCACTGACAATGGGGCGTAGGAAGGGGGTGTTGCTTTCCAGCCCTGGCTCTCAATCTAACCAATGACATGTTTTTCTTTTGGAAGTCGCCGGCCAAAGTGTGCTGCAAAAAAAACGAAGAACAATTTTGTTACTTGTAGTGTACTTAACAATCTTCAGTATCATACACAGCGCTATAAGACTTTTTCCAAAATCAAAACAAAATACTTACAGATGACAGACGTCCTGTCAGGCACTATCCAATATCACTGGGTGTGTGAGGAGCAGTGTGTCATACGCTTTCTGCACGTCAATCTTCTCCTCGATGGCATGCGTGCTCGCAGCCTCACTGCCGGAAGAAAGTGGGGGTGGAGCTTTTCCAGCCTGTGCTTCAGACTCAGACTGTGCTTCTGGTTCAGATCTAAAAAACAATAGACATATATTAGAATAATAACAACATGCAGTTTTTTCAGTTGTGTTGAGATGATACAACATGCTTACCGCGATTCACCAGTCGGCTGGCACAGCAGTTTGCGAGCAAATACCACATCCTTCGGTGTCTTTGTGCGGTAATGCTTGTCTGCTGTGGCGGTGGAATGTGTCAGGTAATCCCCTTTCAAAGTCATCCAGAGATTTAGCGGCAGTCTAAAAAACCTTGCTCGACGTCTGACTGGTGACCGGCTTCCCTCTATATCTAAATAGAAATATGTAAACAACTTATTATTACAAGACCTGAGACTAAGAGAAGTTAATTTCAGAGAGGTCACGATGGTGAACTTGCTTCTCGTGAAGCCGGTTGATGTCTTTGGAGGTGTTGTAGATCGGCCTCCCTGTGCTAGAAATGAAGAAGCGGTCTAGTCCTTCCGTCTCATCCCATGTCCTCTTCCGTGTTTTGCCGCTGAGGAGTTCTGGTCTCATCTCGTCAAAGTAAGCAACAAACCACTGTTGGCAGAGGACAAACATGAATGAAGATCAAGTTCTGTTTTTTCTGGTCCATATATAGAATGTAAATTAATCTGATGAATTTACGCTCTCCTCCTCGGGCGACAGAACAAATGTTGCCATTTATTGAGCCGATGTTTTGTGCTCCTTCACACCAATAACAGCCCCGTCCGCATTGGGATTAGCCGTTCTGCTCTTCCACTCATCCACCTACACCAAACAAGAATACAACACTGGTTAAACAGAGTAAAAAGTGACAGGGACACTGCAATAATACTCACCGTCATGTGCTCGACCACTCCCGGCCGCTGTAGATGTTTCAGTATAACTACTGCCTCCAAGTAGTAGAGCACCAGGGTGCACTCTGACATAGCCAGTGTGTCCTCAAATGCACTATTAGTGAACACCATAGCGATGACGGCAAGGAAGTCTCTCTTAGCCTTCTCCAGCACAGACCAGCAGTCTCTTCATGTGAGCTGCCCTAGCTCTTTGTGCAGCTGTTTGTCGCTGTGCATGAGGTCCGTGTTGAGCTTGTGGTACTGGAGAAATCTGGAGCAAGAATGACAAGTGTTTAAGTCATGACACGCATTTAAGACCAATGAAGTGTCCGCATATAAAAAAAACATCAAATCATACTAACCTTTTCGTGCTCTTGAGGTAGTTGAGCACACGGAGATACAGCTTTAATTTCTCCCTGCTCCTTACAAACAACAGAGACGGCTTTTGTGGGTCCATGAAATGGAGGAATCTAGCCACATTTTTTACCTGAAAAGAACGAAAAGCATTTTACATTACCACACAGATGAGACTTTTTGCAATGTTCTGTTTGAGCTGTATTCTCACATCTGAAAGGTCTCGCCGCTGCTGTCACTGCCCACCTCAGAGGGCTCAGCCTCCACGGTCTCCACCACAGCTGGTGGTTCTGGGGTCGTGACGACGGTGGCTGGCTGTGGAGTCGTGCCGGTGGAAGGCATTGGTGCCACTGCCAGTGCTGGAGGAATATCTGTCACCACCATGTGGCGACTCTCCAATTCCTCAATCATCCTTTTAGAGAGAATTAAAACAGAAAGGTAAATTCACAGCTCCTGGAAATCACACATAGAAAAAGCAAGACAACACATTTTTGCTTCACCAACCTGTCGATGGGACATGAGTCCATCATGATCTTAGCCAAGTGTCCATAACTGAAGAACACGCCAGTCTGCAGAATCTCCAGAGAATTGGCCTTGGCCTTCTCCACCACCTTAGCGATGGCCTCAGGTGTTGCATTTTTCATGCACAGCCTGCGCAGGTGAACCGACAGGGTGGCTTGGCCCTTCTTGCACGTTGGGCACACAAGGTAGTGCCTGTTGTGCACATTGGTATTACACAAAACAACAACAAAAGAACACTTTATTCAAATCTTATTCTGAGAGATGGTTTTGTACACATGCAAAGGTGTGAATGAAGCTGCAGCTGCTGCTGAATGGAGACATTAGTCAGTCCTAAACAGTCCAGACTAATGTCTCTTTAATAAATGCATTCAAATCATACAAACCTACACTGTTAAACATCTCTGTAGACAATAATGTTGACTGCCAGAAGTTTGTTAAAAGATAAATGAACATTAAACATTGACAAATCTTTAGCTTGACAGAAAAAAACTAGGTTTGTAGCTTTCACCCCTTTTAAACTCTTAAGCTTTTATTTATTTTTGCTAGAAAACAAGACAAAAATGCTTGTCAACTTTCTTGATTCAAGTACGTTTTCCAAAAAACTTCAGCAAAATAATTCCACGTTGGACGCTTGAGTAGAAAGTTGGTGAATGGCCTTGAAAAAATACCTGAAAGTACTGCCTCCTTCCTGAGAGGGAGGGTCTAAAATGGGGTGGGGTTTAATCAGTCATTTCAGTTTCAAACATGTTTTAAAAATAAGTTAAATGTATTTATTATACATTTATTTTCACAATTTTATCAAACCAAGTGAGTGCATGAGCCTCAGTTTAAGACCAAATAAGATATACATGAATAACAACAAACAAATACAATAAGATAACATGCACTATGAATCTTTCTTTATTCTTTACTTATAAAAAAAATCATCTCATCTCTTCTGGATAAATAAAACATACAAAATTACATTCATGTTTGTGTTATATCAGATACCCAAATGTGGTTACTGAACAAACAGCAAAACTGTATGCAATCCTGGACATGACAACGTTAAATTAAACACACATTGAACATTACACACAAAACTTTAAATTAAAGAAACTTTATGGGAATACTATCTGAAGACGTTATGGGGTCATTCCTCAGAATGAGTCAGAGTTATTAAGTTTTCAAGCAGAACATAAGACATGTGCAGACATATTACAAACAAATACAATAACATAGCACAAAACTGTAATTCAATAAAACAAATGATTCTTACCTAAAGTTGTGTTGTAAGTTATTTGCAGTTTACGCTGCAGCATTCTGGGAATTGGAGTACCTCTGTGCTAGTAAAGATTTTAGGCCAGCAAGATATTCTTTAAATAAAAATTCTTAATATTAAAAATACCCTCACAATTCAACTGATGCACACTGTTTATTATTTGTCCTGTAGCTTCAGGAGAGCAAAAAAGTGAAGCAAACCAATGCACTTAAGGATCATTTGTTTTATTGAATTAAAAATATAAAAAACACAATGAACATAAAATGAACTCTTGATCTTCACTGTCGTCCTCATCATCCGCGAAATACTGCAGTGAGAGAAAAAATAACCAGGCAATGCTAAACCATCGGGTTACAGAACATGTGTAATATTTCCATTACATGCCTCCTCTATGTCCAGATGAGGTGGTGATGGCTGAGGTGGATGAGGAAGAGGAAGAGGAAGAGGGGGGTGAGGGTCTGGTGGCTCTTCGTCATCATCTGACGATGTGTGCTCGTGTCCTGAAAAATAAGACCAAACAACATCTGTTTTGTACTGCTGTAAAACCATTGTTAGTTTTCCTAAGGGCTCTCAAAGAAACACACACACTGATCTTACTGTCCGGCTGATGAGATCGTGGTGCCTGGAAAATATAATACACAACAATAAGATTTCACGTATATATTTACAATTGAACATCTGTATGTTTATCATTTAAAATGTCAACTTACTTCACTGTAAGAGCTGTCTATCCCGCTGTCTGTCCTGCCATTTCTGATGATTAAAAAGAGATTTCAGTTAGACTGCTTTGTGTACAATTTGTATTTGCAAGATTTTCAATTTTTTACAAAAGGAAACTGGATTCATTTCTGGAAAAGTCATGTTTACGGTCAAAGTGTATCCATCATTTCTTTAAATAAAGTGTTTGGAAGGGGTTATATGTTGTACCAAATGTGGTGATTTTCATGATTGTACATTTTTATTTGGCTTTGAAGGGTTTTTGTGGTATTCATGAAAAAGAAATCAAAATAACTTATTAAAGAAGAAAGTATTAACAATACCATGAATAATAGTAGAAATAACAATAATTGAGTACATATAATATTACTATATGTTCTCTTCAGTTAAAGGAAACCCGGGGTGAACAAGAAGACTTTGAAAACTGGCCTCTCGCCGCCATTCCAGACTAGGCTTGTCTTCAAAGACTTCTGCTCATCAATGTCCAAGTTCGGTCTGTGTCGTGGTTATCTTGCCGCCCCTAAGAGGACGACAGAAACTTATCCTTCCTTGCTGTCAGGCAAGGTTAGCCTCTTGTCGAAGGACTCATTCGTCCTGCAATTGTGTCTGCGAGGGTGGCACGCATGGGGAAGGTTGGGCATTCACTGCCCGGTCCCGCGTTTTGTGGTATTTCGGGCGCGACCTCTGGAAATTTGATCACAGTAACTAGATAATTCAGTGATTACTCTCCTATTTTCCCTTTTATCGGCTTCAGCAGGGACCTGACGGATGCGACAACCTAATGCACTATCAGGAGTGTGAGCCGCGATATATATCAAGTCAAGAAAAT